>PVKA01003107.1:0-114664 GCA_004027165.1 Ctenomys sociabilis | reverse complement strand
TCCTCTTCCTCTTCCCCCTCTCCCCTCCTCATCCTTTCCTCCTCCTCTTCCTCCCCTTCCCTGCTCTTCCTCCTCCTCCTCCTCCATCATTTTGTTCGTACTGTGCCCTCACAAGAACAACAGGCTTGGAGCTGGGAGATGGCTCAGTAGAATAAGTGTTTGCCTGGCAAGTGCAAGGGCCTGAGTTCAATCCCTAGTTCACAGGAAAAAAAAAAAAAAGAATGAGAGGGTTTCCTGTCCTCTTCACCTTAATGGTGAACTCAGAGTCAAGAGCAAATTTCAAGCTCTTCCTTCTGCCAAGACTCAGGTAGCATCTCCAAGCCTTTTGAAGGACTGGGATGCTACAGGAATGGCCTTAGGGAGCCAGAATTATCACAGACACACTTAACCAATTCATGTGGGGAAACTTATCAATGCATGGGCCTTTGGTTCCCAGCTCCCGTGTGGTGGCCCTGTACCTGTTTACCCAGCTCAAGAGCCTCTTGGGAGGCGCAATTCCCAAGCATCAGCCTTTCCAACATCATTTACACACCTGTACTCTTGGCCACCTGTACATTGTCTATTTACCATCCTGTTTTCTCTTAAGTGGATGTTTTTAAAACATTGACACACACATTTAAAGACTCAACTTTTAAAATACTTAAATACATCATCACCTGCTCTAAATAGAAGGTATCCTTAAAAAATACATAGGCCATGTTTTATACTTTAAAGGCAGGGTAGATAAAAAAAAAAAAAAATAAAGTCTAGATAAAAAAATTCGCCTTCCGCAAAGACTTTGGGGCCGAGGTCCACTTTCTCTTAGTTGAAAAGGAAGGTGAGCCAGTGCTAGAGAAGGCGCTGAAAGCAGACCGGCACTAACCCGGAACTTTCCCCTTGATAAGTACACAATAGGAAGAGAATTAAAAATGGAATCGCTTCTATCCTTAAGTGACTCTTTAACGCCACGGTCTTTGACCACGGGTGTCCTAACCCACATTTGGGGAACCGGTGCGACAAAAAAGCACGCAGCTCCGACAGGGAGACTATCTTTGAGCTTCGTTTTGAAGCACCGAAAGTTGTGTCATTTAGCAAGTCATTTCTAGCCGGCAACCGTCCCTGCCCAGTGTCGCTTTCTTAGTCATACGACCAGGAGGTTGGCCACTTACTGTCAGGAAGGGAGACTTTCTAAAGTACCGTTTTCACCCCAAATGACTGTCACTCACCCATTCAATAAAATGTTTAAAGCCGAGCTTGGTGCTAAAGACATGCACCAGCCCTCGTGGAGTTCAGCATCCTTCCTGCACCCTTGGCTTGTCTCTTTGAAGGGACAAGTTGTCCGGTACCTGCCTTCTGTATTTCAACTTTGTCAAGCCCGCAGTCTCCCCGAGGCCCGCTAGAGGGCGCGCACATTGTTCTCTTCCCAGCAGCCAGCCCGCGGCGCTGCCCCCCCGGGCTGTCCAGTCTTCCTGGAGCAGGCAGGAGCAGATCCCTTAGCTCCCTCGCTCTGCCCACCCCTCCTTACCCCCCGCGGTGACTCCTCCTCTGCCATCCCGAAGAATTCTTTTGCTCAAAAAACCACAATTTCGTGGCTGTTTCCAGCATTTGTCCTTTTGACATTTGGAAAGAAACAAGATCCAAGCTTGATGTTGAAATGTAAGCACTGATTTCTTTCGTGAGCCGAGGTCTCCGCTCTGCACCCATTTCTCTCCCTACCGGGGGCCAAACTGCTCCCCTACACCATCAGACAGGGTTGCTTTCCAGCTAGAGAAAGGCTTTCTGGGGAGTCACAGTGTCCTCCTGAGATGACGTTTGTAGGTAACGTCCGTCCTCTCTTCCCCTAGCATGTTGAGTTTGGAGGTCCAATCTTTGCTTTTGATCTCCTGGAGCTGCTCATCTGCCGCACTGGGGACTACACCACAGAGCACCCTCGCACATGCCAAGATCCAGGACAGACACCCAAGGATGTTCCCAAGCTCTTTGCGTGGTGGCTGTCCTACAACCCTAGGCCTCACCCTTTGACTCCAAGGGCTCTTTCCTTCCCAGCTCCATTCCAAATTTTCCAAAGAGGTCAGCAAAGACAGCACGGAAATAAGTCATAGCTATACCCAATGAATGCATAGGGACATGTCCCAGCACACAGGGACAAAAAAGTAGCATTCAGAGAAAGCTCTCCTCAAGGGATGAAAGATGGCCTAAACCAGAGAAGGGGAGAATGGGCCTCACCACCCCCTTTCTGTGAACCTCAACCAGCCTGTTCCCTTTCATTGTTTTCTTTTTAAAGGAAGGTATCAGAAGCCTTCTGAAACTGCAGGTAGAGGCTGGAAGGCAGTTATTTATGTGGCACAGGCGTTACCCGTTCAGAAGGTGAGGCAGGCGGCCGGCCCGGCCTCCAGGTGGGTGTGGCCTGGTGAGCGCATCCTCTCGGGCAGCTATTTTGGTGGCACACCGTTCCTCTCTGTAACTGTCAGATTTTTTTCCAGACAGGAGACTGCATAATCATTCAGTAATTTTAGAAATGACCCTGAATATTTCTCTCCAATGGGATTTCCTGACCTGCGCTTTTCCTGGGCATAGGTTTACTGCCACCTTGGACTCTGGTAATAGGTGCCTTCATGTCTTTCCTAAAGGTCATTAAAAAAGGAACAATGTAGCACATTTATTGCCCTTTCATTTTACTATAACTCCTGGAATTTGCAAAGAAAATGGATATTTCTCCAGGAATTATTGCCCTGCTCTGCGGCTGGCTCCCCTCCTCAGCAATACAGACCATTCTCCAGATTGAAATATGCGTTCATCACTTCAGGAAATTGCACCTACCAATGGAACACAGCTGATGACAATTAAGACTCATTGACATTTCAGTTTTCTTTGATTGTAACACAAAAACTAGGACATAAATTAAAACTCAATTATCCTTTAAGGGTAATTTGGGTTATAAAACCAAAAGTGTTGGTGTGTCCATATCACAGGATGCCCAGTGTCTGCTGGAAGATATGTTCTGTTCCCAAAGTAGCCTTTCAGGTGGAATGGTTCTGGAGAACGGAATCAGCCCCTTGAGCATTCCAAACCTGCCAACAGGGTTCCAAAGATGAGTCGCAGGTTTCTAGGACATCTTGGGACAGTCATGAATGCTAAGACTGCAGTGAAAGGGGAGAGATAAGGTGCCTGTTTCCCTGTGAAGGTACTTGGTGACATGGTGACAGCAGCAGACTCAACCTCAGACCCTAGCCACACCTGACTCCCCTTCCTGGGGCATCCAGCCTCTTCTTCACCTGGGTGAAGAAAAGCAAAGCTGGACTTTACTTTCTTATAAAGGGCATAACCCTGCAAAAGCCGTGGAAGGGAAGATTTTGGGTAAATTAAGTCATAAATCAAGTGTGGGAGGAGTGCTTATCAAAGGATACCTTGGATACTTTCTTTTTTTTTTTTTTGCAATACTAGGAATCGTACTCAGGACCTCACATTCCAAGCAGGCTCTTATACCTACTGAGCTGTCACCCCAGCCCTCCTTGGACAATTTTCAAATCTAGGGATCCCCATATATCTGCTGATGGCCACAGGGCCACCTCTTGATGATGTAGTTTGTGTCTGTGTCAGATCCTAACCACTGAAACTTCCCATCCGTGATCCCCAAATCTGCTCATATTTCAATCTTTTCTCTCCTAGCCTAGATTTTCAAAGAGGCTCCCCTTCCCTGCTTTGTCAGAGAAGTTGTTGCTCCTTCCCTTGGTGCCCTAACATATTTTTTAAACGTGTGACCCCACCATGTGATAGTGACATGTACCTGGCTCTCTCTGCATCTGTTTTATTCCTCTGTATGTTCTAGTGATGTGTGTAGCCTCGTACATAGTAGGAGCTCACAAAATGATGCTGAATGTCCTGCCTGACACATCTTTGGATTTCCATTTCTTATTTCTGAAAGATCAACACTGTTAATGATCTACTCGCCATACAAAAGATTTAGCCAAAACCAGCCCCTTTCAAAACCAAACATCTTTTCCTTTGAGGGCATCCACCTTTATAAACACATCTCTGGCCACAAGACAACACAATAAGCCAGACTAGGGTTTCCTGAAGACCTTGGTTTTCAGTGGACAAATCAGTATTACCTAATCCTCTGGGAGTCCCAAGTGAGTCCCAAGGCAAGGTCTGCTATGCCACTGTCCCCGGGAAGCCCCGCCCAGGAGGCATCCAGGGAAGCCCTAGGTCTGACCAGGGCTTTTGCAACCTTATTTCATAGTCCACTTTCCTATCTCCTGCCTCACTGAACCACAGAGAAGTAGGTACACAGAGTATCAACGGAAGATCAGTATCTGATTCTCCACAGCAGAGGCAAATATACATTATAAATAGCAACACAGCTGGCTTGGACCATGTCGCCGGCCACTCACCCAGCTCAGGGATTTGGATGACAGCATAACCCTTGAGAGGGTACTGCTAGCAAGCTGGTATTATTTAGAATATAAAAAACAAAATTGTGGAAAACACACACACACACACACACACACACACACTCAAGCAAACAGGTTCAAGTTATGCAAAAATATCCCGGCATCAGAAGAGACTGCCCCTTGCCCCTCAGGACTCTTTCCTTGGGTGTGAAGGTGACAAGCAGCATAGTGGATGAGTGAAGAAAAATATCACATTTTTCAGTTTTCTCTACAGCTCAGCACATCCTGTGCCTCATTGCTGGGGAAAGGCATGGCTGCCCCCAGTCTGTAGATTTCAGGAAACGAGATCACTACCCTGGCCTGGCAACTAGGACAAGGGGTCATCCACATGCTGTCTTCCAACCTAATTGACCCAATTTATCCCAGTCATTTCAGGGTTAATATTGTAGGACTCCCTGGGAATGCTCTTTTTATCCATTCTCCTTTTCTAAAAAGCAAAAAAAGTTACATTGATTCCAAAATATAAAATTGCTCCCCTAGCCTTGCTCCCTGTTCCTTTAATACTGGTAAGGTGTTCAAGCAGACGTGTGTCTTCATGCCCGGTAGAAAGTTAATCAGCAAACATCCTTATTTTGTACGGCAGCAGAAGCATTTTAATGTCTGCTCACCCTGTCACTAACACACATTCTTTTAAGGGAAAAAAAATGCTTCTGTGCTCCAGTTTTAAAATGCAAAGGTATGATGCTATTTGTCACCATGCCCAAAAAAGTCCTTACTCGATAACTTTGCCAGAAGAGGGAGAGAGAGAGAAGGCAAATGTTCCCCCAGCTGTTTCCTGTCTACAGTGTCTGTGTTTTGTAGATAAATGTGAGGATTTTCTCTAAATCCCTCTTCTGTTTGCTAAATCTCACTGTCACTGCTAAATTCAGAGCAGATAGAGCCTGCGCAATGGCATAAAGTCCTCAAAATTGAAATGTGACATTGCTCTCAACGTCTTCCATCTCTCTGGATTTCTTTTTGCCTCAGTGTCGCTGCTAACCAATTCATTTTCAGACTTTTTACTTCAGAAGCAATGGGGAAAATCAGCAGTCTTCCAACTCAATTATTTAAGTGCTGCTTTTGTGACTTCTTGAAGGTAATATTTCTTACTCTTTGAAGTCATGGGGGGATTTCGTGTGTGCTGGATACTGTGTGCTGCCTTAGAACTGCTATTCACTTGAGCATTTGCATTGTTTCGGGACTAAGAGTTTATTTCTAAATTGCTGAACGTGCGGTTCTGTGGGATCTGACAGAACAGCTCCGGGAAACGGATGCATTTGTAGAGATAGCTATAGGAGTAGAAACTATTGTAAGGTGCTTAGGGTAACCCTGCACACTTCTGCAGGGTTCCGGTGGTATCACTGTGGAAGGTTCTTTTAAATCCTGTCTGTGGATGAAGGTTATCAAGCAGGGATACAAACTTTGAGATTTTTTTCTCTTTTGCAGGTGCAGATGTTTTCTTTGTAAGATCTTGCTCGTGTGCATGTGTGTGTGTGTGTGATTTGCCTGAATTTTATTTACAAGGTATGCCACAAACAGTTGCATTGTAAATGGTAGTGAAGCTTTTAAATATGATCTTTGGAGCTGAGGACTCAGAACTCTCTGTACTTATGCCCAGAAAGTCGAAGTTACAGTGAAGTTTGATTTGCTCTTCTGAAAGGCAAAAGAGCTCCTTGACAATTCTTGCTGACCGTGCATATGCATGAGATTTAAACAAATGTATACTGTAGATGGAAGGCAGAAACTTTCTAGCACCTGCCTCTCAAACTTTTTTTTTTTTTTTTTTTTTGAAGACTGTCCTGGTCAAAATTTGGACTTGGATTTTCGTGTCGTAAAGCTCTGATGATTTTATACTCGGGGTTGTCAAGTCTTTAGGTAAATTTGGCTGCTGCGCTCCGTGCGCTGATTTCTCGTTTCTGATCCCTGGCCCCAGTTCAAGTTTCCACTCTCAGTAAAATTATATCCTTCAAGGCTTTTGTTTTCCTCTTTTTTTCAATTTGCAAGCACTTTTAAGCCGCTGTGCCTGGCTCCGGAGGCAATTGCGGGAGGGCTTAATTCATGAAAGGTCCCCGGCAACACGCAGGGCAGCGTTCACTTGCTGCCCCCAAATACTTCACCGCTGGGACTTGTCTTGGTCAATAAGTGGCTTGGGAGTTGGGGACATCCCCATGTCAGACACCTGGTTCTGCCGTCCTTGCGACTCCTGTTCACCCAGTCACCTTGCTCTGACAGAAGTAAAGCCAGCGTGCGGCTCTGCTGTGTGGTCCGGCAGCTGGGCTTGTTGTCACTCTGCTCAGAAGATCATCAAAGAGGCTGTGGAATGTTATCTCCGCGTTGCTTACAAGTTTGGAAAATTGTCTCCAAATGAACTTTCCCTGCTGTGTGTGCTGAGCTAGCAATGCGGGGCTAACTTTTCCCTGTACTCGCAGTGGGAAGTGCCTGCAAGCCTGTGGACTCGCGAATGTTACTGGGGCAGAAAGGTGTCCTGCTCTGAGGCAGAGCCCACAGTCTGACTGCCGCAGTCTGAGTCCCCAGGTACCTGCCTATGGTGGAGCCGGGAGGGGAACGCCTGAGTTCCACCTTTGTGGACAGCTACCGCGGGCTCCCAGTGGGAACCGGGGAGCTGGACAGGGAGGGGGTGGATTCAGATCCCAGCTGTGCAATGTGTTCATTGTTTGAATGGACAAAAGGCAGTTTACTCAGGCTCTCGGCATACCTGCCTCGGTGACCACATGTAACTAGATGCTTCCTCAGACCCCACCCACCACGCTGCACATGTTTTTAAGTCTTCAGTTTTCTATCCACATCAGCCTCATAACACCCACCCTGCCCTGCTGTAAAAGACCTGGAACAAACAAATATGAGTGCACCTACAGTGAGTATTTTCTTACAACTCCTGCCCTCGAATTTCACTGGGTTGTATTGCTTGGAGCCCAGACATCTGGAATCAATTGATATTCCATTTATTTCAGATAGAAAGAGAAGTCTTTGGAAAATGTGGATTTGTGAATGATATTTGAGGAAGAGTGTTCTGCGTTTTCTTTTTCTCTTCTCTTCCCAGTTCTTGTTTCCTCTCTGTCATTATCTTTCTTTTCTCTCTACTTGTCTCTCAAGTGGTTGGCAAAATAAAAGGCCAAGGAAATCATGAACATATGGGGCCACTTGTTTCAAACTTTTAGCTCCTAAGCAAGTTTGTTGTTGTTTCTGTCGGGAGAACATAATGTGATAAATTCTCTCCTGCTCTGTGGGTGTGCTGGACTGTTCTCAGAGTGAAAGCTAAAAGTGCTAGAGGTTCTATCTTGTCCTAGAACTATAAGTGCTGCTATTTCTCTGACAGTATAATTTGGCGGAAAAAGAAAGAACAAGAAAAATGTAATGAAGTATCTTAAGGGTTTTAAATGTTAGAAAAGATTTATATACATGTTGTGGGACTTCAGAGTGTTATTCCAAAGATAAGTATTAAAAATATAGTTCTGATATCTATGGAGGTTCTAAGCCCGCTGAAGTTTTAAGTTGGGTGATTGTTCCTCCAAATTTCATAAAAATGAAGAATTGAAGGCATCTAACAAGCAGGTGCTTGGCTTTCAGTGTCACTGGAAATGCAATAAAGAAGGAAGAGATGGAGAAAAGGGTTTAGTGGAGTTTAATATGTTCTAGAACTGGCCCATTGCCAAAGTGCGGGAATTTGTTCTGAAGGCCAATTTTGGGTTTGCGCTTTTATGAAGGGCCAAGAAAACCAGTTGGGTTTTGTTTGCTAGGGCTTCCATTGAAAACTGGAAGGTAAAGCCCTTACTATCTTCTTTATGTCTCCTAAAAATGAGGACTCGGTGACAAATTGCTGTTCATGTTCTCAGTGGCTTTGGCTTCGTGGGGGTAGAGAGTTTCCAGGTGAAGATCTTTACTAAGAAAATGGAATGAATGCGCACTTGGCCTTTTACTTCTTCTTCTATTTTATGTCCATTATTTATGATGATTTGCAAATCATCTTCAGCTGTTTTATAAGAATTAACTAAATATTTACTTTGTGTTAACAAGAATCAGGGGTTTAGGGGTTTCCTCTCAATTGCTGGGGTGAACTTCTGGCCACAAAACTGGAGATTTTAATTAAAATGATGGTGCACACTTTGCCACCAATGGCTGAGCTATTTAGCTGAGAGTTCAAGGTGTACAAGGAGGGTGGTCAGAAAATAAATGCCTGGCTCTGGTTTTCCACAAGTAATGGGGTTGATGGGATCTGCCCCTATTGCATGGTTCAAAAGCAGCCTCTCTGTAAAATTATAGCTCCCAGCATCACCCGGTGACCTTGAAATAAGGCCCCACACCTCACATCCTGTCGGAGGCTCTTTTCTGTGCTGAGTACAGATGCAGCTGAGCGGTGGAGCTACTCACCCTGGGATCCTTCCCTGCAGGAACCACATCTTGGTGCCACAAGTAGCAATATGGAAAACTTCATGTAATGGTCACCTTAGCACTTTCCTATTTCTTAGGGGAGGGCAGAGATCTAAGCCAGCCACAGGGATCCTGTTTTTGGCAGGGTGACTGCTTGGCCAGGGCTCCCTAAGTTGTGCCAACCAGGGGTCCCTGGATAGCTTTTGCTATAAAATGGATACAGTGACACATAAATCCCTCCAGCAGATGAGGTCACAATGCCCGTGACCAAAAAGAAAAAAGGGAAAAAGGAAAAAAAAAAAGACTTAGGTTTTAAGCCCAGTGCCTGCATATGGAAGAGTCTCTCTGCACGTGTTGATTTTCTCTTGGACTGAAAGAAAGGAGCCTTCACAGGCAGACAGAGTAGCATTTACTTCATGCTGGATGCCCTACTGGATAGCTCTTTGGCATGCTGAGTATGTGAGCTAAGGGGAACGGGAAGGGCCCAGAGGCCAAGTCTCTCTGACCTTCTCCTGCCCTCCCTTCTCCTCCGTGTCCTCCCCGCAAGGCAGGTCATAACAACTAGAAATGCTCAATGCCAAAGTTAGCCATAGAAACCCAGAAATAGGAATCTGATCTTCCCTGTCTTTCTATGGAAGAACTGGCCATAAAGAAGTTCTACAACCCACCTTGCTGGAGAGCCATAGGTCCTAGCAGGCCTTGTTCAGGGGGCCAGATGGGGAGGACAGCGGGGATGTCCAGGATGCCACACAGAGGGCCAAGGTGGACTGGGACTGGCTGGGCCTGCCAGCTCCCACGACAGTCTCCCAGTACGGGCTTATCCTTCTTCTGACCAATCTTATTTCTACCTGGCATGCCTCACTGGAGCACAGCATCAAAGGCAGGGAGTGTTCCCTGGGTTTGAGAGCCTCCTTCCTGAAGCCTCTCCTGTCCTACAAGGCTGACGAGACAAATCCACTCTGTCTTGCTCTTGCTGACCAGCTCTGCTCTGCTTGGCCAGAGCCTTACACTGGGTTAGGGGTGGCATCACACCTTCCTGCCCCTCCTCCTCCAGCGGTACCCTAAATCCTCATCTTTTTCCTCTTTGTTTTTCTACTTGAGGTTGTGGTAACTGCTATCACTCAGACAGGAAACCTCTCTCTCTCTCTTAATAAAAAACTATAATGATATGTACTATTTTACAAGTCCTTTTCTGACCATGGTACTTTCTTCTTAATCAGCAGCCAAGGAATGCTGTTCTGCTGAATTTAATATCATGGTCAATAATTAATACATATGTTACCTATGTGGTCAGTTTGTAGAGCACTTAAATTAACAAATTACACTTGGCTGCAAATCCGCACTGGGCATGACTGAACCTTTGGTCATCCAAAAGCCTCACCAGGATCTCAGAGCAGTGTGAAGTCCCACCATCCTAATGGTACCTTCCATTCAGGTGTGCTTGCAAAGCTCTCACTTGGCTGTAAGGGGAACCCAGAAGCAAGGGATGGGAGAGGGCCTGACCGAGGGTCCAGCACTGAGGTGGGCAAGCACAGTTGACTGTGGCCAAGACATGCCCTGTCAGGCCCACACATGTTGCTGCCCCTCTGTGACAGGTCCTGCTAAAGAAAGACAGGTCCCTGGGGGTTAAGGGGTATCCTCAATGTGCAGGGACAGGGAGGCAAGCTGACCTTCATCTGCTTCTTCTGCAGGGAAAGATGTGTGCTGTGTCCTCTTCGCACCTCTTCTACCTGGCCCTCTGCTTGCTTGCCTTCACCAGCTCGGCCACAGCAGGACCAGAGACACTGTGCGGCGCTGAGCTGGTCGACGCCCTCCAGTTTGTGTGTGGAGACAGGGGCTTTTACTTCAGTAAGTAGCCCTTCCCTCTGCACAGATTGGGGTCTACAGTGTGTGCTTCTGTGGCTCTGCAGTCACAGGAGCCATCCTCAGACTCTGAGATCGTCATCTTTGAGTCGGCACCATGTTGTACCTGGGCCTTGGCAGGTTGGGCAGATTTAGGGTGTAATTTCCTCCCTTAAATTTGTCTTCACTTCCTGTGGAGCCTTCCCCCCAGTATTACAATCCACTCCCATTCCTCTCTTCCCATCAGTGACAGGTAGGACAACATGACCCGGGACACTGAGGATTTTGTTTTCTAGACCTATGAGTGTGTGTGTAGACCTATAAAGCCACATGGGATGGTTCTCATAGCTCAGACAGGAATAGCAAAGACTCTCCACCCCTGAGACTTGGGGAAAGAATTAAAGGGCACATTCTAGATGCTTCCATGTAATATGAAGTCACCAGGAACAAACAGAGGTAACTTTTTCTATAAGACAGATTTGCAAATAAATAGACAGGCTTTCTCCAAACCTGAATAGTGATGTCATTAACAACATGCCCTATGTGCAAACTGACCTTGGTTCTTTTTGTCCTTGGATTGCTCTGACAGAGCTCTTGCAGGGGACTTTCCAGTGGTGTCTCCATCTGGAGAGGTGTCTGACAAGCGCAGAGTCACTTGTCTCATATAGTGGTCCCAGACAGTCTGAAATTCAGAAGTCAACAACAGTAGACAGCTGTGTATGGCAACAACTACAAACAGGAAATGCAAACAAGTCAGTAGTACCTGAGGGACATGACCAGTGTGCGCCACAAGACAGTCAGAGATTCAAAGCCAGATGTTCCCTCCATGTAATTATTTAGAATCCCAGAAGGCTCCAGGAATCAGAGCATGAGTCATTCTCCAAGGTTCATGTCACTTAAGTGCAGACAGCTTACCTGTTAGCTGCTAGCCCCAAACAGCTCCTGGGATGCCTCACACCCTTGAAGTTTCTCTCATCTTCTTCCCCAGAGTTAGCATCTCTCTAGGCCGATAGTGTGTGTGTCTATGTCTGGGTCTGTATGTGTCTTTACGTGTGTTTATGTGTGTGTCTGTGTGCTATTGTAAGACTTAAGCAAGGGCATTCTGCCAGTCTGAAAATGAGTAGGAAAGATGGGAAGGAAGAAATTTGCAAGGAGACAGATCTGTTCTTACCATTTATTCAGCCAAAAAAAAAAAAAAGACAGTGACAGAGAACCAGGAGTACTTTCTACTGTTAGAATGGGCATATCTCCACTCTGTACTTCTGGCCTGAGGTTTAATTGAGTGAATTCATGTATTCTTCTGCAGTAAGCAGTTCCACCCAGTTATCTGTGGCAATGTTTGAAGGGATTCGTGAGTGGGGCTTTCACAGTGTCAGACTTGCTTTCTCTTGGCAAAACCCTCTAAAAAATGAGCAGGGGATATCAACACACCCCCAGCAATAGGCTGTCATTATTCTCTAATTTGCTGCTACTGATTCATAATTTTTTAAAAATGAGGGCCAGTGAGATAGCTCAGCAGACTAAGTGCCTCCTTAGGCAAGAGATAGGACTGGGACTCAATCCCAGGTACCACATGGAGCACTGGCCATGCTCCTGAGCACACTGAGCCAGCCACAGAGAAAAAGCATGGCGGTGCACACCTGTAATCCCAGTGCTGGGGAGGCTGCAAGCAGGAGGATCACTATGAGTCTGAGCTGCATAGTGAGACCCTGTACCACATACATTTTTTTTAAATGACTGTTATTCTGACTTATTATATCCACAAGGGCTTTTTTACCTTTTTGTGTGCATTTCTCCATCTTCCAGTTCACTGGGTAATTAGCCAGCCTACAAGTATTCTGTTCCATGCCAGGTTAAATCGTGATGTTCCGCAAGACATAGTCCAGGATTTCTATGTACAGACCATGGAAACAGGAGCCTCTATGTCTACAACATTTGTATATGGTGATGAAAAATAAGAATGGAAAAAAGGATTTGGTCCTAAGTAACAATATAACACTCTCTATGTTCCCATGACATTTATGAGCACAATGGAAACCAATTGCCAGTCCTGAAAACAGTCCTATTGTCCTGTCATTACAGTGATCAAATTTTAGGAAATATTTTTAATTTATGTTTTAATCATTTAGAAGGAGAAAGTCATATCTATCTAGCAACTCTCGAGTATGACTTGGGAGAGAAATGGTTTTGTAAAGCACGTGTTATTGTCAATGCTGTTGTTGCAAATGTAAGTTTCATGCACTCTTCCCTGTAGAACATCAGTTGGTCTCTGTCTCCATAGAATCCAATGCACAAGAGTGGTATCCTTAGCTAGCATTCTGGCCAACTGGACAATCATCTTTGCCTTGAAACATTAGTCTGTTTAATGTAGCTTTCTTTACTTGAAAACACCAGTGGTGTTTCTGCAGTGTGTATGCTACTTTACCAGGCATGAATGAGATACCTAGAAATGACTTCAAGGACTCACATGTTGAGGGGAGCAAAACAGAGCAAAGAAGCATTGTAATGTGTCGTCAGAGAGCAATAACCTTGGGGGGAGTAGGTTACGCGTCTGAGACTTCTCCTGCTATTTTGTCCCACTTTTGCCATCCCCTTACCAGCTTCTATCTTCCCTTGAGTAAAACATTTTAGAGTGCCCCTGATGCCAAATGCCATGCACACTTACCTCAAAGTCCAGTGTCTAGTTCAATGCCTGGCTGATATAGTAGTTGATTATTGAACTGACAGGATAGAATCCACTTGAATCTAACGGGATTATTTGTCTGAGCTCTTAGTCTTAAAAACCATCAAGAACTGGGTTGTTGAGTAGCTTCAAATTGTCATATCATGTGTATTCACTTATTTGATAAAACTGCTTTCCTGCTGAACACAGTGTATGGGTACCAGCGATGACCTCAAGGCTGTGTGGAAGCCATCCCCATGCTGCACTGATGGTCTGTTTTGTGTCGAAGCCAATTATTCTCACAGACATTAACTGTTGTCAACAAATTTTATGGAGTTTCCTTTTCATCCCCTGAGATTTACTGTGTGTGGAGAAGTCAGTTCTGGGCATTTACAGTCTTTGAAATCCTTCTTGAGGAAGCATTCTTCCCACTCCTATTATCTGTCCACTGACACTTATTATTTATTATTTCTTGCTTGTATTTTTAAAGTTTTATTCAGACTGTGTCTTTTATTTTTAGCTGCTTCCACTCAGTTGTGGAAGGATGGCATTTTCTTCATAGCAGAAGGCAGTTTCTGGTATTAGTTTAAGCTTCAAACATTTAAAAGAAGATCATCTTCATCCCATATTCTTTTTGTCAGCGCAGAATATTTCACCAGGAGAGTTTTTATAATTCTATTAGAATGGTTTTGTATTAAATGTTTTAGTAAGGCTTGTTTTTCATAGACCACCCAAAGTTATACATAAACTGAGATTTCCCTTCAAAGCCAAGTTTCACTGGCACACAGTAGCAACACTCTTCCAAACTATCTGCATTGTGAATGTCTTCCTAGCATAAGAAGATTTCATCTATAATTAAAGTAGCTTCCCCAGACATTTGATGAAATGAAAGATCAAATGAAGAGCTAATTATTGATTCTTCCATCTGATCACAGAAAGAGAACCTATCAGTCCCCCTTGTGCTCTCATATCCTGGGAGGGCAATGTTCGTGTCATGGAAGGGGAAGCAGCTAGCTCTTACCAACCAGGCTGACAGAGTCCATGTACAGGGAAGCTCGTGGTAATCTCATGAAACAGCGATAGTAAAATGGGCAAGATCATGCTGACCATAGACATCATTTCCAACAGCTCTGGTGATAAACTATCTTTACAGAATGTTTAAGAGTTTGGGAAATTTTTGTCCTTAGAGATATTCTAAAAACTGATGGATAACCAAGCATTCTGGATGGTTTTCAAGTAAGCACAACTGAGAAAGAGAAAGAGACAGACAGACAGACAGACAGACAGGCAGACAGGCAGACAGACACAGAGAGAGACAGAGATTTCCTGACATCTTTTTTAGCTCCTTTTAGTTTTAAGAGTCTATAAACAGTCCCCTTACATAAACTGTATATGCTTTACCTCTGGCCATCTGGGAGAAGAAGGAGTAAATCAATTAGAAAAGAAAGCTGGATACCCTTTCAGCCACTTCAGATTTATGGCTTTTGTGGAACATATTCCCAATGCATGGTTATTAAGAACAGGTCTCAGTAAATGAATGACATTCTTCGTGTGTTAAAACATACTGTTTTTTAAAGAGTGTAAGTGAAACTTTGCAATTAACTTTCATTGTTATTGATTGCATAAACCTCCTAGATTTGGGTTATTATTATTAACCTAACCTACTTGCTTTGGATGTATAGTCCGCAGAAAACTGCTTCCAGACCTGTCATTCATTAGTCGCCTGACTTTGGCAGGCATTTGAAGTTTCTAGGCTGAAATGTCCTTGTCTGTAAAACAAAGGGATTTTGTTAAAGTAAATGACCCAACTTTAGCAAACCTGTAGTCTAGGTTGTAATGAGCAAGGATTTGGTGCTAGTCGAGAAAAAGGATCCTTTTATTCAAGTAACCAAGACTTGGCCCCCTTTCTCTTCTCTATAGTTTCTATTGATCTCCAAAGAAAGGAGATTCTACCCACTAAACTAAAAGGAAGCCAGCTTCTTCATTTTGTTCAAATTGAACACCAACATCTCAAGGATGGAACTGAAACTCACATGACCAAGTACTCTCAGGTCATTTACCCTAGGAGCAGACAGCTAGGAAAGCACCCCGCCATCTTTCTTGGCTGAGGAGGATGACCTAATGTTTTTCACTGATACCTTTTCTTACCTTGTTGGCTATGAGGACAAATGTGTAGGTGCACTTTATGTGAGACAGGAGACAGTTAAGAATTATAGGACATCTGCCCCGGGTGTGCTGTGCCAGCCCCATCCCAGGTGCACCAAACCAGCCACCAAGACCGAGCATGGTGGTGCATGCCTGTAATCTCAGAACTAGGGAGGCTTGAACAGGAGGATCACAATGAGTGAGCTGTGTAGTAAGACCCTGCACCAAATACATAAAATTTAAAAAAAAAAAAAGAATTACAGGAGACAGAGAAGCATCCACAGGCTTCTGAAACACACCAAATGCCTTTTACCAACCTGTAGGTACTGTCTCTCCAATGAAATCAGAGAATTTACAATTTGGAGACTCCAAAGATTCACTCACCTACCAGCAACACTATTGTAGACTGAGCTGGACTTGAGCCGCGCCATTTGTGTTCTTTGGCCTGGCACCCCTCAGACTGATAGGCAGACATTTGAATGACTGTCAAAGTTAGGAGCTCAGTCACCGTCTGTGGAAAAGCTATTCTCTTTGAACCTAATTGGTACATGTGGAGTTTGACCTTATAACCTTGGCCTCATTAGTACAACAGAGCTAACAGGCCACAGAAATCAGTAAAGAAAAGCACCAGATTTTCATATTGACCCCAAATGCTTACTGCAATTCTTTAAATATATTCAGGAGGACCAGTCTGTGTGAGTCAGAAAATGAAGGTTTCTGTGGAATACTAGAAAATAATTCTCACTTTCATGGCACGTGTATGCTCTTGAATGCCATCTTCTCTGGCATGGAAAGTTAGAAACAAGAGAGTAAAGAGTTCAAGACCAGGAGCATGTCCTTTATTGGCAAGTGTCCAGGGCTTGAACCCAGGCCACAAAACTACATGGTAGGTGTTCTTGAGCAATTTATTGAACTTCCTTGTGCCTCAGTTTCCTCATCTGTAAAATGGAACCTGCCTTTTAGAAATTGGTGCTAGGATTAAATGAGTTCATGGTTTAGAAAATGTTAACTCAGAGTACTGTCTGATGCATAGTAAGCTCTGCACACACATGTTAGCTATTATACTTATTATTGTCTTCTGGGATCAGTTGCAGAATCCATTGCAAAGGCTGCAAATATCTGAAGAGTCCAATTAATTATACAATCATTTTGTCTCCCTGGGGCATCTGATAAAAACTATCACTTGTGGTCACAATTATGTAAGAAATATCAGTACTAGTAACAGGAAGGTCTTATGTTTGTCTGTTGCATTGATGCATTCAAAATCCAAAAGCACTGGCTTTCTCACAGACTCTGTACCCCAGTCTTTATGGGCAAAGGTGATTTGTACAGGGTAAATGAGAATTCAGAGACACATAAATTCTGTGACTTACTTTAATAGATTGATCCAGACCCAAAGCCAAGGTTCCTCAACTCCCAGAAGAGGTTCATTTGATCATTTGCATTGTTCAGAAGCCTAACGTCTTATAACAGAAGGAGTCCAAATCCCAGTCTTCTTCTGAGGGATAAGGACAGGATTTTAAGGTAATAGGGTGGATTTTGAACATTGCCTTGAAATGAGCCATAGCAGAGCTATCCATGAACTGACCTTACCTGTTACTTGCTGGGAAAGCTGAGGAAGTATTAAGTGTTTCATCAGGAATTCAAGGCTACAGCTGGCCAGAAGCCTTCTCAGGAAGCTAATCTGAGAAGACACAGCAGCTCACCTGTGAGTTCTAGGGTCTATAGTACGGTCCAGGGAGCCTTGCTCTGTTTAATTTCAGGTTTTCTTTTCCCTCTCCCAGCAGACTACCAGTGTTTTGTCTCTTGCAGATTTTGGTCTTGTTGGTAAGAACCACTTTGGTCTTGCTCCTCAGGGAGCCATGGTGGACAGGCTCTTCAGCTGGATCTGACCTTTCCCCAGGGGCTCCACAGAAGTGAGGGAAAATGGAAGTGGTTAGGGATACTGTGGTTTAGCAGGGGACCTGACATGAGGAGACTTCCAAAACTTAAGTGGGAAAGGCTCTGTGCGAATAGCCAGGAGTTTGGGATGTAAGATTTCAATCTCTAGAGTGCCATTTGACATCCTGTTTGAAGATCATTTGGAACTGGAATGTTCTATGTCTTAGTAGCTGCTGAAGTAGACATTTTGGTTCCAAAGGAGAGCTTGGATCTTTTGAAAGGGCAATAGGCTACCTTGTCTGGAAACCTTGTCCTTGGGGCCTCCTCTGAAGCCCATCTCACCTCCCCAGCAGCCTTCCTTCAGAGCCTCACTGAGAACAGGCACAAGGCCTCCCCCCCCCCGAAGCAGTCCTCACCATGCTCAGTAACAGGCTGCAAATGTTTTGCTCTTTGATGTAGCCAGACGTCTTTGACAACCATGGTGGCAAAAAATCATTTTTGCACTGAGCTGCTGCCCTGGCAAAGTTCCATCCTACACCTCTCCATGAAACATCAACAAGCTCTCACATCCTGAAGACTTACTTTTGGTGGCCTGGAAAGTTCAAACCCCTTATTAGCTGTGAGACTAAGGGGATGACAACATGGCATTTTGTTTGTCTTTATCTATATGTGAGATCATGTTTAAAATATAGCAAAGAGCTGTTTGTGACATGCAATTCTAACTGCATTAAATTCTACGCCTATTTAATGCATTGTTTAGTCTCACGTTGGCTAAAGCCACATAAAGAAGTGCTTGGCAAGCTCTAGGTTTCCATTCTTGGCATAGCTGCCCCTCTTACTTTTTCACTGAACCTTAAATACCAAGAAAAACCCTTTACTTCTCTCCATCTGGCACACTGCTTTGTGTAATTCACCAGAACTTCTGCACGTGGCCCTTTGCATTTGTCCCAAGGTAATTAATGGCTTTGCAATATTTGATCAGCAAAAGCAGGGACACAAAAAGAAATTGTGAAACTAGCAGAGACCACACAATCTTTTAAATTAAAACCTTTTGCTAGCTGGGCGTGGTGGCGCATGCCTGTAATCCCAGCACTAGGGAGGCTGAGGCAGGAGGATTGTTGGTGAGTTCGAGACCAGCCTGAGCTACAAAGTGAGCTTAAGGCCAGCCTGAACTGCACAGTGAGACCCTGTCTCAAAAAAAAAAAACAAAAAAAAAAACAAAAAAAAAACAAAAAAAAAACAAAAAAAAAAAAACCTTTTGCTTTAAATGCTCAGGCATTCTGCAGGAATAAGAGCTTCAACTTAGAAAAAGAAAATCAGGCTAGATGCCCTAGAAGATTATTGACCTGATTATTGATTAACTATAAATATACATCTCTCTATCTCCCTCTTAAAACTACCTGAAATTTAAAAAGAAATAAAATTTTAAAAATGCTATAAATGTGATGGCCCTTGAAAAATATCTTGTCAAGCACTAAGGCTGGAACCCAGAGAAAATTAGCATCTGAGGTCACACAGCAATTTGTAGCAGAAGTAGGAGATGCTGTTGATTCTGTTTCCTGATCCCAGTGCATTTTTCCTTCCATTAACAGCAATTAGCCATGTCTATGAGAAGGATATCTAGCAGATTAAAATGACCAGGAAAGACCTCTAGCCACATTCATCAAAATAAATATAGATCTCCATAGATTTTTCATTCCAATAAATTCACTGGAGACATAACACTTTGGTTCTCTGGCTGTAGAAGTTGGCTCAAACTAAAAATGATCCTCGACTTGCCTCCTGTGTGGCATACAAACCCTTTTGATGTGTTTCGGGCATTTCAAGTCCACTTAAGATCATACTTTAGACTATTATTGTATATTATATTATTTGGACTCTCTGGTCACTCTCTCCAATGTCAACTTTAGTAGACTGCTTTGGAATGACTTAGCAAAACTGTACTCCTGGAAAATCTGAAACAGCCTGACAAGCTGTTGGATCAGCCTTTTTTCTGGAGATTTCTCTAACAGTCTTGGGCCAAAGGAAATTTACACCTGATTTTTTTTGCCGACTCCAACCAAATTCTCTATGAATCTCTCCTAGTTTTCTGCTTTCGTTTACGGCCTTTACGAGGCACAAGCAAGGCTGCTTGAGGGACCTTTCCATTGCTGACAATCTGTCAGCATATGACAGAATTGTCAGGCAACTCTATTTCTGGGAAGATGGAGCCACCTCTGTACCATTTACCCTGATGAAATGGGTCTTTCATCAGAGCCAAGAGATTTAGAAAGTTTGCGCTGAGGCAGCCTACATGCAGCCAGCTGCTATGATCTATAAAACCGGGGAAAGGTTAGAAGAGTTAGAATTAAAAGAGTCAGAATTCTGGATTAAACTGATTTGAGGACTGCAGGGTTCTCTTCTACCATGTCCCTGTCCTTGTCCCAAAACCCTTCATGGACTCAAGTGTCATGTTATTAAATTTTATTTCATTCTGATCTCCTCAATCACCCTTCACAGACATGCCACTGGGGAAATACCATGAGGATTTTCAACCTCAGCATTTTGGATGCTTGGTTATAGATAATTTTTTTTTTTATTGAAGAAGGGAAATATCTGTAGAATATAGTATGTCAACTAGTATACTTGGACTATTTATTTGATACCTGTAGTCCCCTCCTCTCATTTTTCATGATCTTCAAACATTGCTCTGTGTCTCCTGGCATGCAAAGTCATCCCTAGTTGAAAGACAAGTCTCCAGGAGAGAAGAAACCAGAGAGGCAAAGAAACTAGGCCTAGAGCCCTCCTCAAAGGCAGTTATAGATGCAATCACTGGTCACTGATTAATCAGGAGCCTGTGGCCCATTGCTTGGAGGAAGCAAGAAGAATCACTGGATTGGAAAACTATCTCTGACAATCAAAAGCTCTTTCTATATCCGATTTCAAAGGGATTTGGTGGCTTTCCTTTTCACCTTATAGCTATGGAACTCAATTGTTTTAGTAAGAAAAGTAGGGGCAGGCAGAGGTGGTCCAGAGTGAGCCTCCAAGCTTAGAAGTTTGATTGTGACCACCTGGAGCCAAGGAAAAGGAAGCTGGTTATCTCGGACCTCAATATCAGAGGCTGATCCCTTCTTAGTCGTGTAATAAATAAGCTCTCAATTCCTCACCAGTGGAAAAGCATAGTTCAAAGGTAGGAGCCATGATATTCTCCTCCTCTTCTTGTGCCTTTCCCATCTGAGTATCACCAAATTTGCATCATGGCCCAGAAATGGCGAACAGTTCCATGTCTGGGCCTGACCCAGCTCCTCTCTGAATAGCTCAGTGATCTTGGAGAAGTCATGTGTCCTGGGGCCTCACATTTCTCATCATAAAATAGACCTGAAAATACTCCACTTCAGAGTAGTCCTGAAACTCAACGAGAGAAGGGCTTTGGAAAGGGAAATGACCCTCCAGATACATCACTAGAAATGCTTTAGACTGAGAGTTTTGCCCTGTTTCCATTTTCACAAATGAGTTCAGTGGTTCAAACTCAATAAGGCTGCATGCAATTACTATAATCTAGGAAAGCCAGCCTGACTGTGGATTTTCTTAAACTTCATGATTGAAAAAAAAATAGTGCACTGATAACTTCTAGTCTCATCTCGCTTTGCATTCAGACTCTCTAGGAGTTAATGAACAGACTTTGAGAATGTGTGCTCAGTGTCACTCTTTAATTCCTCTCCCTGGAAGAAGCAACAAAGAGATGAGGCCTATCACTTTACCACAAAAAGCGTGCTCACAGAGTCTGTCTCCTGTGAGAAGGCCAGGGTGTCGCTGAGGTATTCCACAAAAGCCAAAGATTCCTGTTCTCCCATGTCAGCTATTGGTGACTTCTGCTTAGCCTTAAAAACCTCCAACGTTCAGCAGAGGGAATATATTCCTAATCCAAACAGAGGCCTCGCACTCTAAATTGTCCATCTAAATTTCACCCTGATTATAGACTGAATCCTAATTGTTTTAGCTGAGTACATCTTCAATGGAATAAAAAGTGTGATTTTCATTACAATGTGGACCAGTGAATAAGTCATTCTTCCATTCTAGGAAACACATCCTATGGCTCCCCTATACACAGATTTAACACAGTGAAGGCACTTTTGAAAAACGCAGTGAAATCTGCTCAGTGCAACTTTGAATTTCATTTGATCATGTTTTGTGATCATCAGGAAGCAGAGCAACTGATTTGTTTGTTTGTTTGTTCATTTGTTTGTTTTTTACGTTTGTGTGCAGGGTCTCACTATGCAGCCCAGACTTATAGTGATCCTCTTGGTTTCTGCCTCTCTAGTAGTGAAACTGCAGGTGCACAGCACCATGGCTGGACTCCATCAATGGCTCAGCGCACCTGAAGACAGGGCCAGCACAGCATTCGAAGCCAGGATTCGAACCCTGGCCTCTGCGCTTACCTAAGCAAGTGCTTAGTTCGCTGAGCTATACTGCCAACCCTAAAAGTTCAGAAGTGTTTTTTTTTTCATTTGTTTGTTGCCCCCCCCTTCAGGGCAGGTCTGGTAAGGCTTGAGGATTTGGGGATCACACCACAGCATCCTGATTGCTTTGTTTAATCAGTCACTTAAATAACTGGGGGCAGGCCCCCAGAGTAACTGATTTCTAACAGACTATTTTCTGCCCTTCACAACATCCAGTGTTAGGCATTTAATAAAACTTCTTGATTTGTCATTGAAAAAGTCATCCCAAAAGCAAATTCCTTCTTTTAGCCCCTAAAATCAACCCTATGACTTTTCACTTTATTACTATCATCTTTATTGATCTCAGATTGAAGGAAGAGGAGAAAAAGGTCTCCAAGCCCACTGGGGTGTAATTCTTTAGGACTCCTTCATGGATGCCCCCTGTTAGGACACCTGCACAGATATCCCATTGAAACGTCTATCACAAGAGTGAGCTGACTCGAATCGATCGGGAATTTTCAACTGCTGCCAGACCCTCACTGAAGGTTCCACATAGGCATCCAGTTCTGAAAAGAGAACCTCAGAACAACTTCTCTCTCGAGTCCAGCTAAGTTATTTAAAAGGAGCAGCGAGGAGCACACTATACAACCAAGGGGACATCCTGGCAAGGAAGTCCCAAGCTGCAGCACCAGCCCTTAGAGAACAGCACTAGTGGTTTCTGTTTGCCAAAGCAGAATGAAAGAATTAAAGAGCTAGAACAAATGATATAAAGCAATCCAATTGAGGGCACCACAGGCCAGAAACATCTCGACATGTATAAAGTCATAAAACACACTGGGAAAAATATAAAACTACATCTGGGCCTCTCACACTTAGTCCATGCCCTTTGTTATTTTTTTTCTAAATTGTTCTTTCCCTTGGTGCCAGGGCTTGAACTCAGGACCCTGTGCTTGCCAGGAAAGCACTTATTTTACTGAGCTATCTCCCCAGCCCATGGTCCATGCCCTTTGGACAACCAAGCACATTGAGCAGAATCTTGACAAACTCATGTAAAGGTAGTCCCAGTGATGTCCAGATACTCAGAGTGAAGTAGCTCATCACTTTCTGCCAGTGTAATACATCTAAATAATCTTTGAAAATTCAACTCATTAGCCATTCATAAAGTAGCTATCACCCATTGCATACCACCATTAAGTCTCTTTATCAGAAATCTAATCAACCTGAATGAGGACTACAACTCTTCACAAGCTCTAGCAGTTTAGTAGATTGGAGGCTTTTTAAAAAAGAGTAAAGAGCTAATTCCTTTGTAGAGTTAATTTTAATTTGAAGTCATGTTGACTCATCGAATAGTTCATGTATTTTGCATTGCTTGCTAAAATGAGAAACTACCCAAAACAAAAGGTATTGTTTAAGCATTCTGTTTCCACACATTCCAGCTTTGCTAGTCTTTCATGAAGGTCTTCCATGAAGAAGCTTAAATTTTCCTACGTATTCTGAGTTTTATGTTTCTTTCCATTAAAGTTTCCAGCCGTTCATAGACATATTTAGTTTGGCAGAAGGTAGTGGTGACTCATAGAATGAAGAAATTTGAAGGCTAAGCTACTGAAAATGGATCTAATTTCTTTGCAGGGTAATTTGGGAGCAAGCAATTGATAATTTGTCTAATTTTTTCTGGTTTCATCAGCTGCCACACTGCCAAATATTTGTTCCATATGGATACTTTGTTATTCCTGAAACACATAACAAATTTCAGCTGCAACTATATCTAATATGGTCAAAGGGTAAGACTATTGCTGGCGCATTGTTTCATTGTTTTTGGCTGGACATTCTCAATCAATGGCTATTGAGTGAAAAAACAGGATCAAATTGAAACCATTTTCAGCATGTTCCTTCCTATGGATCCAACCATTTTACCGAGGGTTTGCCAAGCACAGCAAACACTCCCCCCACATCTCAATCCTCTTAAAGGGATGACTCTGTTTTCCACATAGATGTGACTCAGTTAATTGTGTCCACCCTATCATTCCACTCTCTCTCTCCGGTGTAAGATAGTTTTGGCTCTCTGTTGATTCTTGACCCCCAGGATGGACCAGATATTTGTCCATAAATTCTGAGATAATCGATGATACTTGTACAGTAGGCCTCATTTCAGGTTTCCTTCAAGATAGATAATCTATGAGGCCTAAGCCCTATGAATAACCTTTATAAAAAGCCGTAAATCTGGCTGGTATTTTGGGAGATTATTACTGATTTGCATGCATTTAAGGAAATCTCCCTTACTGGATAAATCAAATGAGGAAGGTTCAGTAACCACAAACAAGCACCAAGATGCATACACTAGAGGCCTGGGAAGATACACTGCTGAATTATTTTCAAGTAGGCACTAACCACTCCATCTCCAAGTCCCTCAGGGAGTGACTGGTTTCAGTGTAAATGATTTTGATCCCAGTACTGCCACTACCACCAGCACATAAGAAGCAACAGCAATCTTCATGAAGGGAGAAACCTTTCACTCAGAATAAATCAGTCAACCAACAATTAGAGAAATTATTTGGGGTAAGAAAAAAATCTCTTGTTTATAATGAGAGAATTTGGTCTGGTTAACAAATGTTCTAAGGGACACGAGTCATGGTTGCATACCATGTGGAGGCAGAGCCAGTGCCTCACTCCCTGGCAACCTGAGAGCACTCTAGAAATGCAGAGTCAGGGACTCCCAAGACCCTAAGACAATTACACCAAAGCTTGTATGTTAACTAGATATCCAGAGGGTTTATATACACATTAGAGTCTGGGAAGCCCTGCTTCAGAGAATAATTGGTAGAATTCATACAATAAAAGAGATGAAAAATAGAGCTTATAGCCGTTAATACTGTGTAGGGTAATCCACACCCTTTCAAATTCCCTCCAGTTGGTGGAACCTGTCCTCAGAGGACATAGAACTGCTCCAAAGATAACTCCATGGCCTGACTTTTTGTGAACTGGAAATTGGAACTCCTAGTTGCTGAGGCTGCAATTTCCAAACCCATCACTGACGCCAGAAACTCAGCTCTAGTGCATTAGGTCTTGCCAGTTTCCTTTCAATAGTCACATTTTCAAGAATGAACATAGAAGACTGCTTTAGATGACAGATATACAGATAGATAGACAGATTATAGATAGATGCTAAATAGATGCTAAATAGATAGAGAGAGAGAGAAAGAGAGAGATAGATAGATAGATAGATAGATAGATAGATAGATAGATAGATAGATAGATAGATAGATAGATAGATAGATAAACAGACAGATTTCCAACTGCATGAAGTGGACCCATGTGTTTTACTCATTCCACATTGCTTCTTATGCCATATTGAGCCAGGTTCTGACATGATTTCTTACATGTCTGTTTGGATTAACTCCACTGGAGTTTCTACTGCAGTTAAAAGAAATGGTTTCAGGAAAAGTACATTTTGTCACCAGCTGTAAAGTGAAGGATAATTTTTAAATTGCTTTGCAAAGACATGTAGCTGGTTTCCAGTCTTAGACCCACTCTAGAATGTGAGATTCTCGCACCTGAACCCATTCACAATGGACCAGACATCTGAAAGATGAGCTTCTCAGGGACATTACACTACAGTAGAGCAAGTCACAACAGCCAGGCAGCTTGTGATTTCTATGCTTTGAGATGGTACCAGGACAAGAGGAAAGCTTTGAATTGGACATGTAGTGAATCTTGAATTTGCCCAGAACACTACCATAACATCATCTGGTAAATGTAGTGATCATATTAAGGTAGTCCAGATATTACGACTCTACATGGGCAATTATGATCTTTATCCCCAATTCTTCAGGGAGAGAAAAAAGTTGTTAATAATAACTTTTCATATTTCTTCATTTACATGTTCCTTGAATTTTGTGTATTTACCACCTCTTGATTATATTCAAACCTAAGATAAGTTGGTACCATGTTTATACCAATAATATATATTTTATTTTTAAAGATTCAGTCCATGTTTTAATACAACAATATTCCTGACTGCTTGACACTCTGCCTGTCAAATGAATGTTGGCAAAATAACCTCTAAGACCTTTTCCAGAAAGACCACTCAATGTTGTTTCATGGAAATCTATAAAATCCCTATTTTAATCCAGTTAGAAATTGAGTTTGTGGTTTGTGTCTTTATTAAGCAATCTTCTTTCATTGCTTTTACTCAGTGTTTTCATCAAATGTGTGGAAGTAAAATTACAGCAGTAATGGTTTACCTATAGATCCTTTTCCAGGGAGCATCTAGGTGCTAAACAACACCCAAAGCTCCCGAGAGAATTCCCTGTGGCCTGGGGACTCCTTAGTGACACTTATATTATTACCCCAAGCTTGAGTCAGCCAGTAGGACTCCTCCCCATGTACTCTAGTCTATGAGATATATGCATTTCCACTCACCCCAACATTATAGGCAAGAGGAAATGAATAAAGTACAATCAATAGGCCTGTGGAATTGATGCTCGGGAGTAGCTGTCTCACTCCTTTCCCACACGACTCTAGTCCATGGGAATGATTCGTTTGGTACATTCTACATATTTTTTAAGATTCTGGAATTAAATTATAAAAATCCTGAGGTTGCAAACAAAAGCAAAGATAGCCTCTCTTGAAAAGTAGACAACCTAGGGCATGGGAGATAGCTCAGTAGTATAAGTGCCTACCTGAAAAATAGGTAACCGAGTATGGCTAGACCCACCTTCCTGGGTGGCAGCAGTTGGCTAAGTCTTAAGTGTGTGGTATGTGTTACTGCACTCAACACAGTGCCTAGAAAGCTTCTTTTATTTAATTCTGCACCACCCGACTTCAGCATACATTGACCCCAGAGCACTTCTGCTCCAGATATGCAGCAGATACGCGGCTTTGGCTATTACCTGCCACCTCCTGCTTTCATTCCACTGCAGCATGCATGGATTGCCTTCCTGCAAGCACTAGGGCTGCCACTGTGGGCTCATGAGTCAGACACAATTCACAGTTCTGCAGCTTTCCTCCAGTATACCAGGGAACCGCCAAACTAGCAGGTAAAAGATAATCAAATCCTCCTTGGCAAGGAAGAATCCAGATCTGAAAAACCAAACATGCAAGAATGCTGTAGAGATCATCAAAGGGCTATTTCTCCAAAAGTAAGTGGAACTTTGACTAGTGACTGTGTAAAGCAGGAGAGACCAGGTTCCCAGCCAAGGCAATGGCCATTTGCGCAATCTCTCAGAGCATTAGGACAGAGAAGACCATCAAACCCAGCTCTTTAGACAAAGCAAGCTGTAGCCTTATAGTTTGTTTTGCACTAAGATCCAGAACAGCTGTTACCAATTCACTGAAAGATTACACATGTGTCCCTCCTGCCAGTCCCCTTAACATCTGGGTCCTCCTCCTCTTCCTCCTCCTCCTCCTCCTTCACCAAAACAGCCTCTTCAGTGATGGCTCTGTCCAATCGTGCCTAACACCAGCCATCCCACCCATGAGATTAGCTTTTCTCAAATGCAGCCATCATCACTTTGTTCCTTTTAAAAGAGCATCCAGTGACTATCCACAGCTGAAGAAATGAAGTCTGAACTCCTCCATCTGACAGCAAGGCCATAATGGAAGGCCTCTATCTGACTTTTCAATTGTATTTCCCAATGTTTCCGTCCAACAGACCTCACAACCTGGCAGTCTGCAAGTCATATTCACTCTTCCTAAGTATTGTGTTTGGCAAATAGAATGTTTTCATAAAAATTTGAAGCATCTGCCAATATTTACTGAATGACTCTTCTCTTCACATTGGCATATGCTTTCTGCTTTACCAAAACCCCCACTCCTGCCCACTCCCTAACCCTGGCCCACTTCACTGTCTCAGGTCACTTGTGTTACGCATTGGGTCATTGACTCAGTTTACTGGTGGAGTTGCCAAATGCCCCTGCACACTCCAACATCCATCCAAGAGGACTTATTCCCGGATGCTTTGTTTCCTTGGGCTTTTCTCCTTCTCTCTCAAATGTCACCTCCTCTGCAGAATCTTCTACCACAAGTCAATTCTCTTTCCTCAGAAAGAAGAAAGCAATAATAGTCCCCTGAAACACCTCTCATCTGTTCTCTTTTGGGTTTGTTTGGTGAGTGTGTGTGTGCTGGTTAACTCTAAACTGCTCAAAGGTGAGGACTGTGTGCTCTTACTCTCAAAAAGCCAGCTCTGCTTGCTCCTGTGTGCAGCACAGTGAATGCCTGCATGGAATTAATTAAGGCACCCATTCTTTCTCTAGGCTCGCAGGCCTAGATTAGTGGTATGCACCCATAAGAAAGCAGTAAATCATCTGAAATGCAGACACGGCTGAGTTGGAAGCCCCCGTGGATTTTCAGGCTTTTTCAAATAGAGTGAGAAATGCTGTATCTCAAGGAAACTACTGAGGGAATTTAGGTAAACAGAACATGATACTTTTTGTTGGAAGCTGACTGTGATCTCCAGATTGAAACTACGGCATACCTCACGAGGAGCATCAGCAAATCCTCCGGCACGCTCGGCTCGTGTCAGAATTCCAGGACTGGATCTATTACTGGGCCTGGCTGAAACAGTGGAATGAGCCCGGAAGCATCCAGACACCTTCAGACAGATGAGATGCAAAGAGACCTGCCTGCTGTCTTCAAAAGATCCATTCCTGGAGGTTCTGAATACCTAGAAAGACGCCCTCACTCCTGCACACTTGGACAGAAAGGCTGTCAAGAAGCCGGAAGATTATAGAGTCAAATTTCCAACTTAATGGATCTAACTTAATGAATTTCGATGGGAATGATCATTTGTAAAATACTGACCAAAGAGAAAAAAGATACTCTTTGAAAATGTAATTAAACTCAGCAATGTTTTGTGGAGTAGAGTATACTCAGCATAGTGCTAGAAGCCAAGGAAAAGCTAAACTAAGGAAAGCAGAGGAGACATGAGTATTAATGAGCACCTCCCACACTCCCAGAGGGAAGTATAAAAGCCCTCGGGTCCTTCAAGATGCTTACGAAAGCATATATAGGAATGAGCATCCTAAACCTATATCATGAAAGGCATTAATAATATATCAAACAGTATTTTTTCCCTTTCTTCCTGGACAAAGGAGACTTCCAAACGTGTTTACTGAATCTGATGAGCACCAAACACTTTCATTCTCCTCTCTTATACCCAGTCTAGTAAGGTGCTCTGTCACCTCATGCACCCTCCATCTTTCTGGGTCCCTGGCATGGCAGAGACATGGGTAAGCTGTGTGGCCTGAAACCACAAATACCATGCTGATCTCACCTCAAGTTGACAGGAAACTCAATTTTTAAAATGCCTCTTTAAAAAAAGCCTCCTTTTGTGAATTGTCAGGCCATTTTTTCCAACTCGGATTCAGTCACCAAATTCTACCCAGATTCCAAGTGAGGCTCACTTCTCCTCTGATCTACACATCCCGGGCACAGGTAGGTCCTGAGGCAGAAAACATGCCCATGGTGCTTCCTTTGCATCTGGTCCAGGATTCCTCAAAGCAGGTTGTTCTGAACTAAGCAAAAGCCTACCTGTAACTGTGAATGTACTGGAGTCTGGTTTATTTTCCTGGTGGAAATACTACATTGTAAGGCAAAAAAAAAAGAGCTCTGAGTCTGTATTGCTGACCTCTGGCATCCCTGCAGAGCCTGCAAGGAGCTAGTCCTAAGCTGTGAGCCTTAGGGAAGTTCTCTCCTTCATAAAACAGGTACACTCATACCTGCCTGCCTGTCTGCCTGCCGGAGGGGGCCTTCATGAATATAGCACAGGACAATACCTGTGTCAACATCATCACATTCTCAGAAAATCAAGGCCCATAACCTGTTTCTAGAGAGGATCAGAGTGAAGAGTTGTCAGAACCGAGTGCTGGGCTAATCATACTCAGAAGCTGAGCATGGGCTAGCTGCGTGGCACTCACACACCTTCCTCTGAATAGAGGGACTGCCAATACTTTTCTGGGTCAACTAGGACTTCTACGGACTGGAAGGACATGGATGAAAGCAGGCATCACTGTAGTACTGGTCAGTACTTTTCACATTCCGCTATCCCACCAGAAGGGGTGAGAGGTTAATTAAATACATCTCTCGGGCAACTGAAATGTTCAAGGTTGCCCCTGGAACACAGTTGGTTGCTTCAGAAAGTAGGCTTTTGTTTCAGGGAAAATCTCCCACAGAGAAACATGGACCGCCAATGAGAACTATAAATAGGTCTATCATTTATGTCAATTATAAATAGGTTTGTTCCCTTTTGATTAGAAGATTAATGCCAGCTAAAAGTCTTTCATGGAACAGAAATGAGGGAAGAACTCCCAGCAAAATATTATTATATGCTTGAAGTCACAGTTGACACCTTTCCCCTCCTGAGGCATCTTCTCTGATTTTCCCTACATGAAGATTGTCTTGTTTGAGTTTAGAATTCAGTGCTGTCTTTAAAGTCCACCTGCTCCTACTTCACCTGCTCTGTATATGTGAGCGGTGAGCAGAATGGCCACAGGTAAAGGAAGCTATCAAGGAAGAGAGACCATGTGCAGAGCTGCTGCTGTGGCCACATGTTAGACAAGGAGCCACCACTCCTTCCTTCGGCGTGGAGAAACACCAGGAGAAAGCCCAGCTCTTTGAGTCTGGTGAGCCAACTCCTTCTCCTCTGCTCGCATCCATGACTCATCTCCTCCCAGGGCCAGGGAGCGAAGCAGCAGCTTCCCACTGGTGTGGACTGCTAGGTTCACCCTGGGACAGGAGGCCAGGGGCGGAGCTGCAGGGTGCTTCTACCCTGCATGGGGCACCTCAGATTGCTATGGAATGTGCGCCTCTTCCCCACTGGGATGAAAGGAGGTGAGTCAGTTCACCTTGTCCCTGGAAGTTTTCGATGTCAACTACCCCAGCTCTGGCATCGAAGAAGGAGCTGTAGGTGAAGATGACTGGGGAAAGAGCTGATGAGACCGATGCGGACATTTCTTGGTAATTTCTCCCCCACCTGCAATGCCCTATCCTACTTTCACTGTAGGATACTATTAAATGAATTTAATTTGTCAACTGGAAATTCAGGAAAAATTTCTGGAAAAGCACGGAGGCTTGGAAAGCTTGGGTCGCAATTCATGAAGAAATATATTAAATATTTTTAAAGATACAGAATTCTTAGAACCGCTGGACAGGTCTCCGTGGATGACCTCTCTCTTCCAAGTGGCATTGCTCAACAGCCCAGCTCCCATCTGAAGGCTGACGTCATGCCGTTGTGCAACTCTCGGCCCTCGCAATGTCACTTTGCTAATTACACTTGCTGTGCATTCATCTGCAGAGGAGCTGAGTGCCTTTAAGTTTGGAGTCAGAAGTTGTAAGCAAGATCTTTCCCCTGAAACCCGAGCCCTTCACTCCTCTAAAAAGTCAGGATGCATTTGGATCTTGCAAATTGAGAATGTCAGAGCCAATATTTTCCTCTTTAATCAAGGCCCAAGAATGGCACAGTGGGTGGTGAGGGCCTTGTCCTCTTTCCTTCCCTCAGTCCCTGCCCTGCCCCTCCCCCACAATTCCAGCCAAGACTCTCCAGGCTGGGGTGCTGACCTGACAAAGCAGCCCAGTCCTCATGCAGGCAGTCCCAAACCGCTCTGCCAAGCACCATATTCATGGCGACTCTGGCACAGTGGGATGTGGAGACTGGAGTCTGAGAACACCAATCTGGTCCCAGACTGATAGGTAAACAGCAAACAGGAAACCCTTCTTCCCCCACCGTGTTCTCAACCATATACTTGGAACTCTGCACCAGCCTGGTCCTAGTCAGCCCCTGATTCAGTTGATCCCTGGACGAGGAATCTTCCATTTCTGTTAAGTCATTTCCCTGGTTCCATCTATGAGAAATTTTCAAAATTGAAGAAATAAGGCCCTTTTCTATTCTTAAACAGACTCTCCTGGAATGTTCCCCGGCACATCCTGAAGAGCACATCCTGGCTCATTTGTGGCTATGCCTTCAGACCTGGTTAAGTCAAATACTGGCACATGTAGGTGACAGCTGATGGTAGTGTTTATCTTGTTCCTTCAGTTCTGCTGTCATGTTTCAGGGCAATCTAGGAATAGCGGGAAGATGAATTCCACCCCTTTCCCTGCTGCACCAATCTCGCAGGAGAAAGAAGGGGAAGCCCTTTCATTTCCCAGACCCCATGAATTACTCTAGAGGTCAGTGGTTGGTTTGGGTCATGGCAAGTTCCAGGAGCTGTGCTTCCGGTGACTGTCACAAGGCCCTGAGCAGTGCAGCGAGGTTCTGGTGCTCGTTGAGAAATGCATCCACATTTAAGTAGGTACAACTTTGACAGGTGAAGAGACTTAGGCAGGAGGCTAACTCAGTGACACATCACCTAGGACTCAAAATATGGACAATGTTTGAGGGTGCATGAGACATCCAGCCAGCTGTTTGAGTTTTATATTAGCAGCAAGCAGCACAAGACAAGCCAAAAAGATAGGTAGGTGCAATATTCAACCCGAAGAATAATAGCAGCTAGCACTTTCTGAGCTCCTATTATCCGCATGACTTGCTCTAAGCACTTACATGCATTATTAACTCATTTTCCCACTTTACAAGTGAAGCCCCTGAGGTAGAGAAGCACATTATAGGCCTGAGGCTCTTAGCTTCTAAGTGCAACACCCAGGTAGCCAACCCAGCAGTGTGGGACTGAAGAACCTTGACAGCAGCCTCCCTGCAGTGTCCCCTTTTCTTCTGCTCTTTCTTCCACTTCCTGTCTCCTCACTTTGGAAATGCTGGGCAACGGCCAAGGCCTGCCAGCCTCCTCCCATGCTCCTCCTGCTGCTTTCAAGAAGCCACCTTCACTCTCCAGGAGCTCTCCACAGGTGTGCATGGTCCCCGACCCCTCTTCCATCCCCTCCAGCCCCCCCATACCCCCCATTTGTTTGGGAGCCCGGTGGGCATCCACTGTAAATTCTCCAGGCCACAGTCATCACCTCAGGTTTTATCACCTCAGAAGCTAAGAAAGTGCTTTGCATCGTAGAAAGTGTTCAATTAATGTTGCCTGAATTGAAATGAATGTCCAGGGCCTTAAGGAAACATCCCCCACTCTTACCATATGTTTTTGAGGTTATCTTCCCAAATGTAAGACAAAACCAAAGAAACAAATTTTTTTAAAGCCCAAGAAATGCTGAGCCTTACAGAGGTCACTCCCACTCTTAGAAAACCAACAAGCACTTTGCAAAAAAGCACAGTGTAGACAACCCCAAGGCCACAGACCAAGTCCATCTTCCCAGGCTTAGCAGGGGTCAGCTGCAAAAGACTGCTCACGGCCACTGTGGCCCTAAGGGCAAAGCTACAGCCACAAGAGGCTTGCGGCTCACAGGGCTGTGGGGCCAGGGCTGCAGAAAAAGTTCTCAGCTTCTCAGCCCCCAAACCCTGCTCCCTGCAGGAGATCCAAAAACACCCAATTTAATTAGAACCTCTTCTCTTCACACTGAAGTCACAAATCTTCACAGGGTGCAACGTGTTGCTAGCCCAGCATTTTCCAGACCAGACTGAGACTGCTCAGCAGGCAGGTGCTGTTCTCTTTTTAGGGTCTACAGCTTTAGGTTGTTTTGCAGCACAAATATCTCCCAGAGCCTGATCTTCAGCAAATTCCAGCCCAACCTGTCTCTGTCTGTCTGTCTCTCTCTGTCTCTGTCTCTGTCTCTCTGTCTGTCTGTCTCTGTCTCTGTGTCTCTGTCTCTGTGTCTCTGTCTCTCTCTCTCTCTCTCTCTCTCTCTCTCTCTCTCTCTCTCTCTCTTCTTTTCTGGCCCAGATACATTTTTCTCCCATAATTGAGGTTAGCTGAGAGGAAATTCATCATCTTTGTTAAAAGTGTGCTTCTCATATTTTTCACTAGTTATCTCAAAACTCAGAGAGAGAGTCTATCCCGACCATAAGGAAGGCACTTATGCAAGCCTGAGGACAGCTGCTAGTGGTCTCATTGACAAGATCAACCTGACATAGTTTGAGTATTACAGATGTGCAGGGTTGAGCACTAAAGTGTGACTGTAAGTGTGTATATAGGTACTAAGCATTTATTGTATGGTGGGCCTGCTGGCAGGAGCTGAGGGGCTGATGCTGAACTGGACCTGTCTTGGGTGCTTAGCGTTATCCAGAAAAGTACAGATGGACATGGCCAGTACCAAGAGAGACCAAGGAAGGGAGAGATCACTGTTACTGAGCTCACCTGATAAAAGCCAGGTACACTTTCTCTCCCAGCTGGTGGGATATCTACCTCATCGATCTCTCATCTCCTTTCCACTTGCCTTAGCACTCTCTCTCTGGAAGGCCTGGGACTCCCTGTTCAGTCACTAGTTTGGAGTTCCTACCACCAAGGAAATTAGGTTCTATTTGTGCTCTTGACTTTTCCTGTTCTTATTTCCATTCACCATGGGTGTCACTAAAATAGCGCTTCTGCTCTCCTGCATATGCTGGAACATTCCAGATGCACTATTGATTTCTATCCTGAGAAAATCCATAGCTTTCAAGTGTCAAGAAAAGGAAACAGTACAATCTTCATGGCACCTTGAGCTCAAGCTTTCAGACATGCTGGCTTCATGGGGTACTTATCACTTTGTTTGGTTCAGCTGGATGAGTTGATTGACTAGAGGAACCAGATGAGCTATGTGGAACTACTGATAAATTGCATGTGTTAATCTATGATTCACCCAGATTTAGCTTTTGTATTTGTTCTTCTTTCTCCAGTGGTCTTCCTAGTATCACAAAAATTCTTCTGCTGTCTTTTAATACAATCAGACTAACCTACTACTATACCATCATCCTCAGAAGCCTTGTTCAAAACTGAACCTCTCTGATTCTGTATCTCTAGATCCAAAATGCTGGCTCCAATTAACAGATGTTTGGCATAAATGACTCAAGACTTCTCTTCTAAAAATTCACCCTAAGGTATGACTGGAGTATTTCTATAACTGGAAAGAATGGGTCCAAACTACACAGATAGTTGGAAAGATAAATTGGTAAACAGCATGTAAATGCCGAGAAAATTAATACAGCAGGAGCACTTTAGGTGGACCATGAGTTGGGAAGAAGGGGAAGCAAAAGCATTCTTTTCCTGCTTGCCAATGCAAGGAATTAGATGGCACAAGGCCTCAGCTTTCCAATAGACAGTGAAACAGGGATTGAGAAGTTTAGAAAAACAGCATTTTATCAGGGCTAATGTAGTCCCCAAGCTGTTAGGGCCCACTAGTCTCTGGATGGGGTCCAGTGGGAAGGCCATGTCCCCATTTGTGTCACCAGCAGAGCAACCAGCTTCCCAAAGAAAGTCAGAGAGCAGTACTGAAAGGCACATAGGGTTATGTTCACATCCAAAATAGTTCACTTAGCTCTTTGTACTACTTTCTTATGCTGTCATGGAGCAATTTCTGGGAGAGTTGCATAAAAGTTGGGAGATTTCAAACTTTGAACAGCCAATGAGAAAGTTGGGTAAGGAAAACATAAAATTAGTAAAGAAAGAAATGAGTGGCAAGGGACTAATACAGAAGCCCTCAGAAATAGTGCTTCCCAGCTAGAGAACTGGCTGTGTAAAAATTCACACCTATAAAACTCAGTTGAGAAGAATGAATCACCTTCATTTAATGTTTCTTAAGACTTCATCTTGTGACCTCATATTGGACATGGGTGACCACTTCCTTTCGGCAGCTCACCCTTTGTCTATGCTGCTGCATAAGAAGAAGAGATTCATGAGGTCAGATTCCTTTAAGGTCTCTCCACCTCCTCACATTTGTGTCTCCCTTCAGCCAAGAACTATAAGATGATGAGACCTAGAGGCCCCAGGTACCCCAAGGAGTATGAGTTTATACTAAGAGCAGAGGGAGGAGAACCTCCCAGTTAAGGCTTGGGAAAGACTTTGAACTCATGAAATCCCTCTGCTGAAAAGATAATCCCTTCCCCCCACATGCTTCCCAGAAACTCTTCTAGAATGAGGGACAAAGCATCCTACTGCTACCTCTGTCCTCCATAGGAAACCACACCCAGCAGCAAGAGATGATGCACTAGACTTCCTCTACTGACCTGTCCTTGTATGTCCTGCGCTGCACTCCACCTTGCATTGCGGATGTCTGTGGGTTATCTTAGCCCTTAGTCTGTGCCTGCAGTAGACCAGGGAACCTGTAGTCTTGAGTGATTTTTAAAGTGAGTTTTTTAAAACATTAACTCACAGGTCTGCAAAAAGACTATCTGGTTAGAAATTACTTGCCACTATGAATTTTAATTCACTTATCCTTTCCTTAATATTTAATCCCTCCAAAAGTATGCTCAACACATGGTAGACAGTAAATAAGTTCATTGAATGAATATATGTGTGAGAAAAGTGATGAATGAATGCTCAGGGAGGCATTGCCCTTTTTGCCTGTGAAGCTGAGGTACTGCCAGGAGAATATTTTGTCTGAGCCTACTTTTCCTATTTCGGTCTAGCTTTGTGGATACAAAGGTATCATCAATCTTGCTAATCGAATACTGATGTAACCTGAACTTTTGCTCTGTGTAATCACAGATCCATGTTGAATTTCCTAGAAAAGTGCAATGTATGGGCAAAACTGTGAAGTGGGAAAGTTACAAATTGGACCTCTTCTCTCCAGAGTCTGCTCCTCCCCTTCCATCCTGAACACTCACTCCCAACAGCAGGACAAAGACCAAGCATGAAATCACCTGCATTGCAACTCCTCTTGCCCTCTTTATATTCCTTGGGTAATCTGCTACCTTTCTGCCACACATTTCTGTATAAATATATCCTGATCTGACAGGAAAAAATAGTCATGGAGACATTTGAGGCATCAGTAAGAATCTAGCAATCCATTACTTTGTTCACTCAATAGCAGCCTAGTCTGAAAATACTCCATATAGCAAAGAGTTCCAGGATTGCAATGGCTTATCCAAGACAGAAGCCTGCTTCTCTCATGTGGTAGTCTCAAGATAGTTGTGGCTGTTGATTATTTGACCTGTAGAGCAGCTCTGCTCCACAAAATTCTCAAGGAGCTAACTTCTTCTAGATTTCTGTTTAATCATCCTTGCCATTCATCAGTATAGCCCAAGATAGCTGTTGGAGATTCAGCATTACACCCATGCTCCAGCTCACAAGAAGATTTTTTTCAAATGATGCACTCTGGTGGTAGTCTTCTAAGAAAAGATCTCAAAAGTTATCATGTGACACTCTTGCTTAGATTCCACTGTCTACAATTTCAGCATATGGTCACACATAGCTGCAAAGGAGGCTGGGAAATTACCTGAAAAGTAGAGTTTCTATTATTTAAAAAAGAGGGAGAATATATATATATAAGGCAATGATCAGGATTTCCAGTCAGACTAAATACCCCTGAGTGCCTTAAATTTTATCTCTTAAGTACCCAACATTAAAGGCCTACAAAATCAAAGTTGGATCCAGTGTCACCCACATCCAGATGCCAATCCAGTCAGCATCACTGAATGAGCTCTGTGGTCCCTGAACTATTTCCCATGCCATCACATGTGAAAATTATACCTCCTTTGGTTCCTGAAGGATAGGCCTGATGGTAGCTAGTCAAGTGAGAGGCATACAGTAGACACTTGGTCCACATTTATTACTATTATCATTCTGCCTGCATATAAGTCTGGCTCTCCTCCAGACTTCATATCAACTTGGGCATGAAAACATTAACAAAGCTCCTGGCGGCTGTGTTTCTTGAGCAATTTCACACCCTATCCATTAGCCAGATGCATACAGAAAATGAGAGGCTGCTCAAGAGAATATCTTTATCCTTATCTGCCCTTTTCTTTCTTTGTTGGATGGTGTTGAATGAGACAAAAACAATTAATAAACGCCTCTGTGCCATAAGAGATCACAATTAGGACCAGCAGAGCTCAAAGAGGAGTAGAAAAATGATGAAGGTTGGGGGTAGTTGGCTTTTTAGAATGCAAAATGTTCCTTTTCACTTACCCTGTTTATCAAGCCCTGAAAACTAATGTGGGAAATCACTGTGGAAAACGGTAAAAATAAAAAACTCTATCCCTCTTGGCATTGTCTGCTATGCTACCATATTGAGTAAAAGAGTTGGGAGGTACCCTGGCATTTATTGCCCATTGTTGCAAACTGAGTTAGTCTTAGAAAATCCACTAAGACACATTAAGCTCTTCTCGTTGACTTCTGCCCCAACAGGAAGTTTCTACTCAAGTTGAAAAGCAATGTAATAGAATGACTTGGTGCACAAAAAAACCATTGAATTTGAATGGTCATTTTACAGATGGGTGATTCTGAGACAAATGGATAGACTTTTCTAAGGTTCCTAGTTTTCAAGGGAAAGGGTTGGGTAATGCTATCCATCTCACAGGGCTGGTATCAGAGCAAAATGAGACAGTGGCCCTCTCCCTTTTCCCATCTCTTTGGTGCCTCTTATTGACAACATCCACATGAAAGACCTGTGGCTTCTTTCCACATTCCATTCTCTTCCTAATTGCTCTGATCATCAGGACATCATGCTTCTCCCAAGCTAACCCACTTCAATGACTCCTGCATCCTCTGTCACCTGCCTGCTTTGCTGTAGCTCATCTGCAGTTTTGGAAAAAGCTGGAAGGAGAAGCATCAGTGGCCAAGACTTTGCAGAAATAATAGGAATGAGAAGTAAGAAGAGGGCTTCAGACCTGGTCTACTGGGAGACTCGAGGTACTATAGTGCCTTCTTGAATAAATGAAAAAAAAAGAGTAGAAAGCAGTCAAAGATGATTGGAAGACTTGAAGGTGAGCAACAAGACAACACTGTACATAAGTGCAAGTCCAGAAGAGGACAGACTTTAGTTAGCCTGACTTTAGCCAATGGCAGATACTGACTTTGATTTTATAAATACTTGATCATAATAAAGCATTGAGAAGACAATTTTCGTAGCTCATCACACCAAAGCTAAAGCTCAGAGAATGGGCGACACAGAGCACAAGGGTAAGGAGTTCCCATTTACATGTGGCCCCAAATCCCTGCATCCAGCAAATATTAAATTTATAAATTACTTCTAAAACTATAGATTAAAGAATATTGTCATTTAGAGTCTCAGAAAGACCAGGCACCACCCAATTATATCACAAATGGTCTCCCAAAAGAATTCATTTCTATAGAGCAGCAGCTATATTTCTACCCACTATTACTTTTGTAACTAAAATTTCAGATCACAGAACCCTAACATATTGCACTTGGTGTAAGTTTTTAAATGTTCCTGGCCCAAGTGTTTCCCTAACTGGACAATCCAACCTGCTGGATGGGAGGGTGGAATTGGCCTTCTGCCTCATGCTGAAGGCATTCAATGTTTCCAGAACTTTGCTCCTTAGGATTTCTGTTCTTCCTTACTCAGCACTTCATCTGTGGTCCATTTATTGAAGACACTTCGGACTCTCTCTCTGCATTAAAAGTGTCCCTCATAACTGAAGCACAGATGTGGATAACAAGGAGACAGTGTGGGATAAGGAGCCAGACGACTAGATTTTAGGCCTATGCAGAGAAAATCAGGTGGGCCTGGAGGAAAGCCACACAATATTCCAAGTATCCTCGCTGGAATAGTGAGGAGCTGGGTCTAGACCAGCATCGAAAGGTCTGGTGGCTCTGACATTCCATAACTCTTGGAGGAATCCACTGTCTTCAACTCCTTTCCCATTTCCAGTCCCACACAAGATGGAGAAGAAGGCCCACCCCAGCATTCCGGGCGGCCCCACAGGACAACACTGGCCTCTCTCTGTGGGGGCTGGAGGAAGAAGGCAGCTGAAGCAACACTATCAGTTTCCTTCCCATTCAGGAGAGAACAATCTAGCTCCTCCCAAGGGAAGCCACTCAGATGTTGACAGTGTGGGGTCTGTCTTGTGCCGGGAATGGAGGATTCCTGTGGAATGGGTGTGCTTGGTGACCACGACTCAATGCAGATGGGAGGAGAGCCAGGAGGCCCTTGGGTCCTATCCCCTACCTCTGTCTGAGCCTTCCAGGGCAGATGGTTGTCATCCCACGTTTAAAGATCTCCTGGGTAGAGTTGCTCAGCTTCCCATAGAGCACTAGGTCAGCATGTTTGCCCTTTGTGATCAAGAACTTCTTCCCAATATTGAAGTCAAAATACTCTGAGTAGAGCTGGGGCCATGTCTAGTCCTAGATGGAGATGAGGGAGCCTGCTGTGTAAATAGAGCCCTTCTGCTACCTGCTGGTGGTCACCAAGTTGCCTCTATGCCTTCTCTTTCTTGGGCTACATCTTAACTTCATTTTCCATCCAGTTAATCATTTGTTTTTACTCCTTGCTGGAACCTTTCCAGCATCTCCAAAATGAGTCTTAAAATAGGAAGATGAAATCTGAGTTCCCACTCTAATTAAAACCTTAGCAGTGCCAAGTTTTGTGGAAAGATGACTCCCCAGGCTTTCGTTTCATAACTCTGCGCACACGCCTGCCTCGGGTTCAATGTCATGTGCTCTCTCGCTTGCCCGGGGCCCACGGCTGTATTGCTGTAGTATTCGGCTCTGCCAAATGGAGCCCATTTCTGCCTGTCTCAAACATCTTTCTGTTCTTAATGACTCCCCCTTTCTAAACCATTAAAGATCTCTTTAAGTTCTAATCCTACCTTTCAACATTTTCAAGATCTTTTCCTGACTCATTCATTATGATCTGAAACAAACATTCTTTTCTGTTACTTGTAACTGAGGAATGAATCTTGATTCGTGACAATCCTAAACAGGCCCAAAAATCCTTTACTTCTCACAATACCCACTAGCATGGATTAAGTATTTTAAAAAAATAATGCAGCCCACCCTCTGCATTCATGTGTTTGACAGGCTTCCTTGGAGTACCAACAGTGAGCACTGGAAACACAGAGATGAGTGAACCACTTTCTCTGTTCACTAACATGTGTGCACATTCACATGGAATGTGTTCTCAAAACACTTCCAAGAGGCAGAGCCACTGTGAGTGTGGTGGCTACGGCAGAGCACATGGAATAAAAGCTCTCAGTTTCATGAACATTGCATTCCAATGGGCAGAAGAAGTACATATCAACCAATTCCTGAATAGGACCTCATTGAGTCTTGATGGGTGTCTTGAGAGAAACAACAGGGTCATAAGTTCGAGGGTGAGTTTACCTTAGACAAGGCAGACACAAAGCTCTCTCAAAGGAGAAGACCCTGAAGATCTTACCCTTCCCCAGAATCCCAACATCCCTCACAACCTCTGCTCCCACCTCAGACTAATGTCTACAGGGATGGTAGTGGTTGATAATGTATTTTTTCCTCAGTTAATTATTTACATTCCCCGAAGAATGTAATTTCATGCTCTTTAGTCACAAAGAAGTGATAATGGAAGGGATTTCAGAACCCTGGTGCCTTAGTTCTTCTGTAAGTTAAAAGATATTCCTGGGAAACAGGATCCCAGGGGTTCAATAAGTATGAAGTTTGGTGCTATCCAATATATTTCTCCACTCTAGACCTCTTCTTAATCTTGAACACCCCACTGGACTTGGAGACTCTGCAAGATGGGATCATGTATGCAGTTTTTCCTGAGTTTTCTGTGTGAGACCTCTCAAAGAACTCTTGTGAGTGCTGAAGACATAGCAGAAATAAGGTGGCAGTGCAGGCAGGAAGTACTGATTGCCTCAGTTTCTCTGTGACATTAGGCCTGTACTTCTCTAGTGTCCTCAGCTCATGGAGCCTTTTGAAAATCTTTCAATTGTCTGAATTTCCATTTTCCAGGAAAATCCACAAATATGTATAATACACATGACACACACAAAAAAACCCCCACAGATTTCCTCTACTAAAATGTGCCTATGGACCAGAAGATTACAAGGACTTGGTTCTTCAGTTCACATTAAAGCCTGGCCTCTTGGGCCATGCTGACCTTTTGGTCTATGTTGTCAATCATCCTGTAGGATTTTCTTGGGAGCAGGTTAAGTGTCTCTTGGCCCTTCTCCATCTTGGAACATTCATTATTCAAAGACCACTCAGGAGTATTTCCTTGTCTTTGGCAGGTTCTCTTCAGGGTCCTAAGGATACTGCTGTGTGAGAACCAGCCAGGGAATCTAGAGAGATCCCCTCAACTCAAAGGCCAAGCCAAACTTGGGGATGTTCTGTTGGCTTCTTAGTGAGCAAATTAGGTCTTCTTCCCTTTTATCTTCTCCAGAAATAGATTCCTGAAGAAGACACATGTTGAAATGAGCCAGGGAAGGAAGTGACTAGAATATGAATCATTAAAAACTCAACTTCTTCTTAAAAGGGAAATGGAACTGGAGACTTGATGGAAAATTGTAATTATGGAGCCAGTGAGTGTGCCAGGGCCCCTGCCTCCCCTCCTCATCTGCCCAGTTGGGTTTCCTGCCTGCAGGGCATTGTTTGATTGAAGCTATGAGAACCTCACACAACCACTTGTCAAGGCTGGAAACTCAGGAGTACACCATTTGCCCTCTTCCCGCTGCTTCTATACAGAGGAGTTGGATTAATTAATCCTGCTTCTTCAGTGAGATTCATCCTAAAGCATGTTTGAGAAATGTTGATAATTATATAGTCTGGCTGACAGAAAATTACAATTTTTTTTCCCTTCTACAACCCACTGTAAACACCTTTCTGGTTTGTATAACCACCCTGCTTCTATCTGCAGTCCTCACTAGCATACTTTTCCCTTTCACTTTCCTTTGCCATGAGTTTTAAGTGATCTGTGAAAAGATGATTTGAATCCTGAAGATGCGCTCAAAATCCACCCCACCTTCTTGATTTCTCTAGCAGGTTATAGAGTTGAAGGCATAGAAATAGTCCTCATAAAGTCTATCCTCTGAGCTGTTTCATAATTGAGCAGATTGGCTTGGGAATATGCTTGAAAACTTTAAAACCTTAAAAATAAATTGAACTTGATGCATAGGAAAGGCCGCTGTCAGCATCAGAGGTCAGTGCTGTGTTTCTAGCATCCATTTGGTAGGGGGACTTGTGAGGGTCTAACTTCCTTTCCCAAGACCTGCCTGGGTATCTTCAGGTGGGAGCTGGAACTCAGAGTGACACAGACCATGAAAATGAAAAGTGCAGGAAAGGGAAAAAGGTCAACATGTGTTTTTGTTTTAATCCATGTTCTTACTTCGTAGAGTCCTGATTTTCTTCTGTTTTTCAATGAAACTGGTTCTGCTACCAAACTAACATGTGGATACCTTTACTGGTATCAAAAGAGAGGTGAAGACTTCCTTTTTCAAGGCAAGAGAGGCCTTTTTCAGGCCTTGTTGCTTCTTTCTGGCCCGCAAGTCCTTGTCCTGTGCCACCTTAGACACACTGAGAAATTCTGAGGGAAGGGACCCATAGCTCCATGCACATTTTCAAGCCCTTCATGTGACACATGTGGCTCAGTTTTGAGAACCACTGATTTTGTTGTCAGTGGAATCATTTTATAGCCACCCTAATTGTGTCATACTAGCCCTCTGGGGCCACAGCTATCTGAGGAAGCCCTTGTGAGCCTGAAGTTCATCTTTTCATGCTGCTTAAGAAACAGTTGTGGATGGAAAAGCCTTATACCCTCAAACTCCAAAGAGCTTCCTGGTCCCTGAGTCACCAATGTGCTCCATTTCTCATCTATATGTGCGATGATTTGACTTGTCTCACAGGGCTGTTGACTTGATTGAAGGACAGAAGGTATGTAACAATGATTCTCATGCCAGGCATTCTTGCAGTTAGCTGGGGACATGGCTATATGGATCGATAATGCTGACATGCTTTATGAACTGCAGTTTTCTAGGGTGAAAGAGGGTCAGGGACTGTGTCTTTTGTCCCCTTCTGCATTCCAAGCTCCAAGTGTAGGCCCATGATGGCCAAGGTCTGACTCTCTGTGAAATAATGCGGACCACTGTTTGCTCAGTAGTCATCATGCATTCATCGCCAAGGCCTTGAGAGGTGTCTGTCTCTTTGCAGAAGTGGCCTGAGACAGTTAGAAGTAGTTTAGCCACCATGACCACATAGTTAGACCTTGGTGCAGCCCACATGTGCACTTGAGACAGCTGGCTCCAGGGCCTGTGCCCTCATTACATAGCCACTGGCCTGGCACTTGAGTCCTAGCAGTGATTCAAAAGAGGATGACATGAGATGGCACCCTGGGGGCAAATTCTGTGTGCCACACACTGTGCCAGGCTGTCTTCCTTATCCCCAATAACCCATGGTGGCAAATACTACAAGCACCCTTCTTTACAAGACAGAAGAGGACAACACAGACACCATCACTGGTGCTAAGTATGCTGCTATTTTTTGTTTCTATTTTGGTTTGTTTTTGTGGTGCTGAGGATCAAACCCAGGCCCTTGGGCATTCCAGACAAGAATTCTACCACTGAGCTACATACACTGCAGCCCCCTTCCAAGCCTTTCAAGTTTCTTCTTTTCAATGCATGGATTTCCTTTTCATGCTACTTCTCCCTGTGAGCCACTGATGCACCCACACAATCTACATGCCCATCACTGAGCACTTAAGAAGTGTCCATATGCACTTCTAGACCAAGAGGCATGAGGCTGCAGTTTATGCCTGCACATGATTTTAAACAAAGCTGAGGAAAGGAGCTGGTTTTCCCAAAACAGGAAGAAAGGCTGATAGATCAGTCATTTTATAAGCTCATTTTATACAGAAGAAAAGAAAGGAAGTAGTTGGAGCAGAAAGATGACTTCTCTTACTAGACAGATGGCAACACCTGCTGTAAGCCAGGGTCATCAAACTGTGGGGATCAGCATCCTGCAGTACCTTTTCTATTGGAGTTAGGTTGGTAACCAGGGTCACAAGAGGACATGGACCTGTCTGTTCCATGTGTCTCTGTTGTTGATTTCTTACCTCACATCCTGAGAATAGGGTAGGTTAGGTAGAATGCTTACCTGGCCTGTGGAAGGGCTTGGGTTACACACATACACACGTGTGTGCTTGCACAACCACACACACATTATTTAGGATGCAAACTGCCCAGTTCACCCACTGGGCTGTAGTATTAGCTTGACAGCTGTCATCCTTGATCTCTGCCTTGAGAAGAAACCTCCCAAGTACTTGATGATTTTGAAGCTTGAGACAGGGTCTCTTTTCATCAAAGGGTTTTCCTTCTACTTGGCAAGCCTTTGAGTGCCAACCCTAAGTCTTGGTTATATCCCATGTTTCCTTTAGAGGCAACTGGACCGGTAGTTGGAAACAGAAATTGATACATTTACTCTCTAATTCATGGGAGACAGGTAAGATTCCTGCTTATACTCCACTTTGCTGCCTTGTTCCTAATCCTGGGAGAAACTCTGACTCTAACTCTCTGCTTTGATGAGTAAACTCTTCTGGCCTGGAAGCAAAACTGTGGGCTTTCATCGAATTAGGTTGTTTGAAATCATCCACTTCCATCCCTGAGACTTTATTCTTACAAATGGTCATGAGTAGAATTGTACAAAGATATCTACTGGTGCAATAGCTAAAATAATACTGGAAACAGCCAAAATATTTAGCAATAGATAAATGAATAAAGAAAAAAATGATGGCAAATCAATAATATATTCTGCAGCTTTGAAATTATGAGTATGAAGGCTATGTAGCAATAAGGGAAATGTGTGTGACATAATGTCAGGTGGAAGAAATATAATACTATATAAGATCTGAGCTGTGATTGTCATTCTGTCAAAATAATGTGTGCATCTGGATGAGAATGAGGGAAAAAATTTAGAAAAGTGAAGATTAGATCAGTTATTGGGGTATCAAGACTGTGAATTAAATCTCTGTGCTTCATTCTCTAAGTTTAATTTCATACAATTCCCAGGGATGGGGACAAGCTGGGCTAGCCCCCTGATGGGGCTGCCTGCATGTGGGGCTTCCCAATGTGCCACATGTAATGCCAGCATGCTGTCATCTCCAGAGGACCCTCTTACGTTTGAGGCAGCCCCGGTCCAGGTTGCCTGGCTGTGCAATATAGCTAGACATGGGGTTTGGGTCAAGGCAGTGCTTTCCCACACTAAGCCTCAGCATCTGGATGTGTGATGTGGACGGGTTAGTGCCGTCTACTCCATGCAGCTGCAATAGGGAAGTAACTCAATAAGACATGAACAGCAATAGTGACATGAAGTATAAAAACACATGAAGTGGTAGTAGTTAAGAAACAGGCACTCAGTGAAGAAAAGCTTGTTAAATTACTAGAGTCCCTGATTTTTCTAAATGTCAAAGAAAACCTTATGCTTCTGGGAAAAATACCATGTTTGTTTTCGTCAGGTCTTTGAGTTCTACTCTAATACTTTTCTCTCACTAGCTAAGCAGATTCCTCCAGATTTGAGCCTTCTGTATTGTTCTTGTTTTCCTGAAGGTATCTGCACTACTGTGTTTAAATCTCATATACATCTTAATGAGGCTGAGTCAGGTAATGTGATCTGCATATCCCCACTGGCCCTGCATAGCCCCACTACCTCCACTGGCCCAAGAAATGCAGATTTGTAGGCCAGGTAGAGAACAACTGGTGATGCCACAGTTGACAAACCCAGCTGGAGGACAGGGCAAGGCTCGGGAGCCAAAAGCCACTGCCAAGGACGCGAGGGGAATCTGTGTTGAAAGGAATGCGTGAAGACATCTTCAGCCTACAAAGACAAGTGCAGGGTGATTGGTAGCCTGTTGAACGCCAGAGGGAAAAGATGTGGCAAAGGAAGGCACAGATGTTCGAAGAATGTGAGGACTTTATGACAGTGCCTAGTCCTACTGCAGGAAATGTCTGCCAAAAGCCAGTGTCAGGAGGCCATGGGAAGGCCAGTCCAATGAGAAGTTACGAAAAGATGAGGACTTCACAAGTGTCCTTTGCCCCAGAGTATCTTCTAGAACCGAAGCAGAAATGATGAGGAAGTGCAAGGAGAAGCTGCTGGGGAGTAAACACAAGTGAGCAAGTCCTTAGGAGTAGACTAAAATGTTCCTGAATCAGCAACAACCCCTCCTCCTCCTGCAATTCTTTTCTTTAGAAATCCTCTTCATTCTGTTATCCCTGATTTCAGGGGGCTGAGGCAGGAGGAATGCAAGTTCAAGCCCCACCTGTGTATCTTAGAGGGCTTATATAAAAAAAAAAAAAAAGAAAATAGCTCAATGTGAAGGTTCAGTCCCCAGTACTGAAGAAGAAATCAGTGGCTGGGCCTCATAGTTCAGGACTGAGGATGTGTGTTGTACCCTTCACAGCCTTTTTATCAGAGCTCCTCCCACTCAGTCAAAAACCTAGCTTCTTTCCTCCCCCTCCCCTACTTGCTGTCTGAAACCTGCTGCAAGGCCTGAAGGTCATTTCTTCTCATCATCATAAGGGTTGATACATATACTCAGGTCTACAGTTCTTGCAGATACTCAAGGTTACCAAGACTGTAGCCACTGGGAGCCCTCTGTCTCCTTCCTCCCTGTGTGGACTCACTAGGAAGCAGGGGCCACCTGGAAGTCTAGAGGAGAGTGCGCAGCCTGCCCTGCATGTCCACCATGGGGCCAACATACTGGGTGACTGAGGCTAGATGTTGTGCTGCTTTGGACAATGGCTTCTGGGCTAACAGTGTCTACTTCCCAGAAAGGAAATTCACAGAAGTGAACGACTGCCAGGAGACAAAGAACCGTTGCCGCAGAGCAGGTCCCAGGGTAGAGTGATGTGGCTGTTCATGGTGTACTCCAGGGTGTAAGGAAAAAACACAAATTAGAATGTGAGTGATTTCTCCAGCCAATATCACCAGCCAAAAATACTTTTCTGTGCTGATTTTAGTAAAATAATTAAGAGAATCCGAGCTTTTCCTTGGTGAAAAGTTATATTTGCTAAAAAGCACTTAATGAGGTCTGGGACATATGCACAATGCTGGTCCTGGATGAAACAAAGATGAGAATATGGTTTATCTTCAGATCAGGCTGTGATATATATATCTCTCTCCATCCCTCCCTCCCTCTCTCTCCTCATTCATTCAACTCAGACAATAACTACCAAACTTCTTCAGTTGGCCTTGACTTCAGTATAATACCCAAAGATGTAGAAAACTCTAAAATGAAATAATTTGAGGAAAGCACTAAAGATCTCTTGGACATATTTAAGCAATCAAATGCTAAGGCAGAAAGAAAAATCATATCATCAAAATTCCACAGAAAGATGAGCTAACAACCTGATTAATCCAGATTTGATCCATTTTTCATAAATAATATATAATCACACTGTAAATGAACTATTTGCTCTTAGTGTGTGTGTTTGTTTAGTATTCTGATGAACAATGCTGCAACTTGTTTGAGAACTTCTGATATAGACTTTTAAACTTTAGAAACTCCAGCAACAACTTATTTTCCTAAAGAAGGGGAAGGTGTTGGGAAAACTATGCTTATAATCTTCATCTGACTCTGTCCTCTGGGCACATGTTGGGCCTCAATAACAGAGCTGGCCTCCCTGGAAGCCCATTCATTGTATCAGAGATAAGATGACATCCAGGTCCAGGTGTAGCTGGGCACATCATCTACTCACCTGAAAGGAAGGGGACATCCACAAAGACTCCGCATGTGATTATCCCACACCAAGGAAAAGAGTCAGGTAAAACACTGGGCATCAGTAAGGGCTGAGAAGTTGCGTATTGAGGTCAACGACATAACTAGCCTTCCTTGGGCAGAGATGGTTACTGACTTCATCTTCTGATGATGGAGCTCTTGAAGAAAGGCCTTGTGAAAGGATTTCTGAGAAGTGTCCACAACAGCAGTCGCTCTTCCATTAGCATCATGATTTTCCAATGGGACTGCTGCTGAAACAGCTCCCACAAGTGACTTTCCAGAGGCTCCTTCCTGTCCTCCTCCAGATTACGACTACACCTACCAGGCACTGCCTCTGTGGAGATTTTCTGCTCACCTCCCCTAGCACCAGTCAGCCTCCAAACTGGGCATTTTCCTCAAGCAAACCTATACTGATCCCAAAGGCAGCCTATAAATCCCTTAAAGGCAGCCTATAAATCTTGCTCAATCTGGACAAAGAGGAAACTTCTGGTTCACCTATCCACCCCATCCTCACTGTTGTACATCCCTATGTCATGTGTATACATTATTGATTCAAAATGTGGGTGGCATAACCATCCCAAAGCAGTCCTGATTACAGAAAAAGTGTTGGACAGGGTCCAGTGGTCTGGTGGTCTGTGTGGGAAAGCTAAATCTCAGAGGGGCTGGGTGATTTAGGGTGCTGTTTCTAATGCCCTGTGTCACCTTCTTTCTGGCCTTTCTTCTTGTCCCCTCCCGGCCTATAGTACCTTGTGAGGTGCTCTAGATACATTCCCCAAGACCTTTCAATCCAGAAAGGGGTGTCTCACACAACACAACCAGCACTCAGGCACACACGGACAGTTACTTATATCGTCTAACACCCAGCCATCTCCTCCTGCCTCCCTTGTCTCTCTGAGTTTAAGCTGTCACTGGCTCTGGCAGCCTCCTCCTCACACAGAGCCAAGGGCATCTCTGCCACCCTGGGGCTGCCTTCCAAGGGTTCTCTCCCTGGTGCCGCCCTCCCTGCACTTGCCTTAAGCAGGCCAGACTTCCCTGGCAGCCCTTGTCCCTTCACCTGTCATCCTGACCCTGTCACACCCGCCCCTGGGAAAACATCCAGCAGTGCCTTAGCAAAACAAAGAGGCCCAAGTGAGGAGGCTGATGGGGAACTGAGCTCTTGAGAACACAGGGCAGATGCCAGGTGGCAAAGAGAAGTGATAGGCTCTGGAGTGAAACTAAAAATAAAGAGAATGTGCTTTAATATCCCTGGCTGATTCACCAGAGAGTGGGGTGGTGCCCAGTGGGCATGAACGCTGTATGTTTTGCCTGCCAGCTCTCAATTCTCACATCTGAACGAGTCCACAAACAGAAAAGTGAGGGCAGAGGAGATAACGTGAGCGGCATGGCTTCAATCTCCAGGCTGGAGCCAGACTCTGCTTCCAATTCTTGTCGCCGTCTTTCTCTAGGAAAAAAACAAGAAGGAGACAACTGAAGTTCACAAACCTGACTCCTCAAGCGCCCTTTCTTACACTTTCTTGTGTGGTCTGTATCGCGTCTGGGCCTGAGGGCAGGATGGAGTGGTGGTTGAGAGGGCCTGGTGACACCATGTCCTTGCCCACTGCTTGTTCCCAAAGCAGAATTGGTAGGAAGGTAGCTCTAGCTTTTCGTCATTTGAGGAAGGGGACTCACCTCTAATTCCCAGCCTGCCATGAGCCTAAATGGGATGAGGTTCTGCCCCCCACTCATCAGCAGGGAAAAAGATCATCAGTGCTGTCAACAGCAGACAGGAAAGGAAAGAATAAATGGAGAAAGGGGTGAGGTGTGGAGGGAAGAGAGAAATATGCTCCCTGATGAAAGGGAGCCGTGGATACTGCCGTCCACCTCAGACCTTGCAACTCTGACTAGGAATCAGACGGGTGGACACACACACAGCAAAACCACTGATGCCAACCAGTGGGTTATCTGGGAGAAAACAAAGGGAACCAAAAGGTAAAACAAACTCAGATGGCCTTTCTTATCAGGCCTGATTAGAGAATCCATTCTCATAAGTTTGAGCCACGTAGAGGGAGATGGACACACTCAAGACCATAACATGAAGTGAAATGAATCAGACATAGTGTTAAGTGAAATAAATATCATGTGATTTTTTTTATATGAGAAACCCCAAGTATAAATAAATGAAAGAACAGAACAAAAGACAGATCATAGGAAATGGGGAGGTAAATACTTTGTAAACGGAAAAAGATCAAGAAATGGAAAAAAAAAAAAAAAGAGGCAGTGAAGAAGATGAAAAATAATAATTACGATGTTCTCTTGCCACGTACAACTCCTCTCTCAGGACTGGAATCATTATGCACCGCCAATCTGTACCAGTAAGAGTAAAGATAAATCAGTAAAGTCCATTCTCGCAGAGTATCTATATTAAAACTACTCAAAGCAGTCTATACAGTGTGAAATAGAGGTATCCTTTCAAGAGCATGGCTATTCATTTCTTTTAATGGAGACTTAATAGCCCTCTTTTATTTAGAGAAGCCATCTGTGTTAGACAAACTTCAGAGTGAAAGCAATATATTTTAAGGGTTAGGAAGATACCTACCCAGCTAGCTTTGTGATATAATGAATGTTCATAATACAAATAGTCAACGTGTATGTACTTTCTGCATGCTAGACATTGTAGAAAACACTATATTCGTTCTCAATTCACCTTCCCAACACTTCTAGGAAGTATTCTTCTCATGCTCATTTTACATTGCAAAGATCTGGGTCTTAGAAAAGTTCATGCTGTGGAGAATAAGAGGTGAATGAATAGCCAAGAGGCAGCAGAATCTAGACCGTCCTGCCTCTAGAACCTGTGCCTTTACCCCTTCTGTTTCCTGTCCCATCACTGGTGCAACAGATGTCACAGGAGACCTTATTTGAACTCTGTAGGAGTAGGCTGTAAATAAAAGAAGCAACATAAACTAGAAAATGGTAGCTAACTTATACAGCCAGCCCCACAGAAATAATTCTGATTTAAAAATGATCTCTTGGCATTTGATTAGCTTTCACCTTAGATGCTGATAAACGAAACCGTTCCCTCAGGACAACATTTCTGTGCAGCAAAGCATTTCTCTTGCCAAATTATAATTTTGTTGGCTACGTCTATCTCCTCCAAGCCCTGGAATCAGACCTAAGCTCGTAAATTGCACTGTCCTGGCAAGACACTCATCCTCCAGGGCATTGTATCGGGCTAAAGTAATACATCACGTTGCTTCCCACTCTGTCGGCCCATTTCTCCAAAGAGCTCTAAAACAGTGATATTTCTGCTTTGAATCTCCAGTTGCTCTTGCTCCCAGGCCCTGGGCTTTAGCTTCTCAGCCTTGGAATCCAAAGCCAGCTGAGCAGTAGCACCCTTTTCACACCTGCCCTTGGGTCAGACGTCCAAGAGAAGAAAGGCTTTCAGAAAAGAGGCAGCCACTGAGAACGCTGCTTTGTTCCTCTTGGACACAGAAACACAACATTTACAGATTGGGTAACAGGAAGACTTTGGTCTTTGGGGTTAGGGATTTGGTAGCTAAGAAAGAGTTGCTGAGTGGCAGGGGTGGTGGCTGGTCATGTAGGGTCATGATTCCTAGAAAAGATGACCTTGTCCAATTGAGAAGTAGTGGGAGCAGCAAACACTGCCAATTAAAAATTAACACAGGCCAAAAGTGAAATCAATGCCTAAATTTGATAGGTTTTCAAGAAAAGTTTATGACACACAGTTCATAGAATGGAACATTTTCTCAGTGTTCAATTTTACAGATGCCAAAGGTCAATCTTACTTGGAAAGATCCTTCCACAGAAAAGCAGAAATATGCAAGGCCCACTAGCAAAGTATGAGATGATAGATAGATAGATGATAGATAGATAGATAGATAGATAGATAGATACATACATACATACATACATACATACATACATACATACATACATACAAAGAGATACAGATGATGGAGATAGAGATATAGAGATGGTGGATGTGTGTGTGTGTGTGTGTGTGTGTGTGTGTGTGTGTGTGTGTGTATGTGTGCATGTGTGTGACGTCTTCAAAAAACAATCCTACATTCAAGATGTTTGATATGAGCTCTGGTACTGACAGTAATTCACATCAATCCATGACATATGCTTACATTTATAAGTATATGAAACCATAATACTCTAAATATATAATGAAGTAACCAGTAGTCAAAGATTCTTTCCTGATAGCCATGTATATTTCTAGGATTGCTTCAAGTAAAATGCGTGATTTCTGATTTTTAAAAATTTTAAGTATAGGGGCCAGGGAGATGACTCAGTGGAATAAGTGCTTCCCTGGCAAGCACAAGGGCCTGAGTTCAATCCCTAGTTCCACCAAAAAAAATTAAGTACAATAGTGACTCTCAAAAGTTTTAAATTAAGTACAAATCCTATGAATGCAAGTGAAATCAGCCACTCAGTGTATTCTAGGTTGAGTCTGGAAAGTTGTTCAGTCATAATATTCCTGATATTAGAAGTCTGGTTTTTCCATATGAACCTGCCCACCCAGTGTAAAAGAGATTGAACAGTGACTTCCTTTTCCACAGATACAAATTCAAAGCTAAAATTCAGAGTTGGGAATGTAGATCAGCAGAATAGCATATGCTTAACCAGCACAAGGGCCTAGGTTTAGCATCCAGAACAATAATAATAATAATTAATAATAATAAATGGAAAATTCAAAACTTACTGCAATTGCTAGTTGCCCACATAGAATTGTGTCAAGTGCATGAATTTTTATTAGATGAGGGTTCCTGCAGCACACTCTCCCTCAATTTAGTCTAAGTCATCAGTGCATCAGTCATTGATAGAAGACAGTGAATCTTCTGGCATCTACTGATAGTAACTATGATCTTTAATAGGCCAATCAGTCAATCCTTGGTTCATAAAAGTTAAATGAAACTATCAGTTTATAATCTCACTTATGTTTTCTATCAGTTATATAATTGAGGATTTTCTAGAAATAGCCTGCAAAATCTAACTTTAATTGTCTCTTATTCTGCTTTCAAAAACATGATTGATTTTGGAAACTCTTCTGTTAGCAGATTTCTAGAGAACTTTATTTTTTGGAATCCAAATAATAACAGATATAGGCCTGCAAAATTAGACATATCCTTATTTGGAGAATGTTTTAATTTTCTAGTATTAAATATTGATTCTTCAAGGTTTCCTCTTTCTGATGACAGAATTAAAATAGTTAAAGCAAAGCTTCCTCAGTATGCAAGAAGGGAAATTTGAAAGGAAATCACAGTGGAGGACAGTATCCCAAGTACATTTCTAGAAGTAAATAATAAACACAAGCTGATACAAGCACCAGCAAGAGGTAGTTTTACTGGTGATGAATGACCAACTTTCTCCTCTAGAAGTGACGGAGAGGTAACTCTCAGTGATGGTGGAGAGCAACTTGCGTGCACCCCCAACAAAATGTGAGACTCAGCTAATCGCTGTGGTTTTGATGATGCCTTAGTTCTGCCCTAAACCCTTTGTTCCTACAAGTTCACCTGGAGGATTATTGAACTGCTCCTCTGACCATGCATTATTTAAAGGGAAGTGCTGTTATTATGGGAGCCAGCTGTTTAACCATTGGAATCCTGACTGTTGGCCAACTTTCAAGATGAAGCAGGGCACTGCACTAAACATTATGTCTACTCCTAGAGAAGCCAAAGTCTAGGTTAGGCGGTGACCAATCTTTGGCCTGCCTGTTATGAAACCTCTGAAGCAAACCGACGGACGAAATCACTAGACAAAAATATACATTTTCAATGTTAAGACTGTCACCAAGAAAAAAGTCAGTGGAATGTTCTGCACGCCTGTCCACACTAAGTGAATATACAGACCCTTCAGAAAACCAGCACAGCACAACTGTGGGACTGCAGCTCCCTGAAGAAGGGACTGCCTCCTACCCTGTTCTTTGGTGCAGCCTGAGGGAGAGCAATAAAAATGTTTCGAGCATCTTCAGAAACTGAAATAATAAGTAGAAAATGAGTTTTCATCTGCTAAATTTGGAAATATGGGAACCTTTTTATGAAGACAATGTAAGCAGCTTCCAGCCCTACTGAATGGTCAGCCTATATCAATCTTTTCTTCCAACTCTTTATTAAAGTTTTGAAAAAGAGGACACAAGAGCAGCAGTCATCCACTGTGTTCAACACAGGATCTGCTCAGAGAACCTCTGATGGGTGTTATACAGCCTTTATCTGACCAGCCCCTGCAGCAGGTCAGAGTGCAATGCTTTTCAAAAAAGAATGTCCTGCTTTTAACACTTTCAAGCTCAAATTGCTCAGTGTTTCCTCTTTCTGATAATAGAAGTAAAATAGTTCCAGTAAGTCATCATTTTTTCTATTCATGTACTAATTCTGACTCTACCCACCAGAGCAGAATGACATAATAAGCTTTTAAAGTTAAAGAAGGAGCAATTGGCCTATTTCATTTAAATATTAGTTAAAATGACTAAAATTAGCTATAATTCACTGGTCATTGTACTAACTGTTTCTCAAAATTTCTACTGCTCAAGTGTTGCATTTCTCTTTTAATAAAATAAAATACATGCTGACAGAGCTTCTTGTCATAGTAACAATTATTTTTATCTCTAAATAACAGCAAATATCAAGTTTGTCTTGATAGTGCTGGTTCTGGGAAAAGAAGAAATAGGAGGCATTGGAAGATAATAACAAAATTTTGGCCCATGGTTGTAGCTTCCCAAATGGTAAAAAATTGATTATTTTTTTTAAATTGAATATCTTCATGCAGAACCAGAAATCAAGCTTACAGGATATTCAAATGATGAAGTAAATTTGAAAAGGCAATAGGTAAACACTTGTTATAGTCATATATTCTAAATAGAACACAATAAGTCTGTTGTAGCCATTCTAAATAGACAAAGACAAACATCTCTTTAGGATTGTGGTAGTTAGAGATAACTGGTAGCTATCTTTATGGGAGAATACAACTCTGTACATCCCTACTTCAATAAGAAGCAGGTATGGACATAAGAACAACATTCTCTGGGGAATAATATGGAAAGTTCCTAATATTCTGTTTCAAAAATCATCAGTCTATGGACACAAAAAAGTACAGCTACTTTATAGACTGAATTGTCTAGCCTTGACCTCTTTAGGAGAGAGAAAGATTCAAAGACAAGGTAGGGAATGCGCTGTCCTTTCCTGCTGTAATGAACATCGTGTCTGTTTTACAAGAGGAACTAGACCCATGGTGACATATCCAGCTATTGATGGTTGCAAGAAAGGCTTATGCAACATACAGAAAGAGAAAACAGCTCTGTGTTATCGGAGTATGAAAATTGGTGTCTTTCTCCTGGAACAGGCAGGGATCACGCAAGCAGAATTAAGCTAGAGATGCTTAAAATCAAAATGTTAACTAGGTCCTATAACCCCAAAACCTATCCCTCTCCACTTTCAACCCAAATGTCTGAGTTTTGAAATCAGTTGTTTCTGAGTTGGCCAAGTTTAAGAGTTTCTGGATCTGCTCCTCCACCGCATCTCCAAATATCAAACCCAAGTTCCTCTTCCACAATCACAAAAATCAATCCCAGCTACATCCCATTAAGAAGCATAGAGTCTCAGCAAAGAGGAACCTGTAGGGGACTGCAGGGACAGTTACCATAAAAACCAAAGTCACCTTCTTTTTTCTCCCTACTCCAAGAGAAAAAGTCAAGTGGATCACTACTCTTGACCAGCAGCCACTTAGCAAAAAGTGTGTAGAAGTCCTCTATGGATTGCAAAGAACCGTGCAAGCCCATTTGTGTCTCCCCCCTAATTTATAGTCCCAGGAAAAGAGTATAAAAACAAAGCAAAACAAAAGAAAGTTTACATTGCTCAGGGGACCGGTGAAATCTCAGCTCTCCAGGGTCTGGCCAAGGAGTCCACTTCTTCACCAGTCCTTCCCTCCTAGCAGGAGGAAGTGCTGCTGAGGCTCAGCTGGGGTCAGCTGTCAGCCCTCCCCCCAAGCCCCACAACCAGGAGGAGCCCACATAGCCTGCTGTGAAGAACAAAGCAGCTATCCTGCCCAGAGACCACAAATGAACCCTTACCACAATACAACTGCTAGCTGCCCCCAGGATGGCAATAAACCTACACTGCAGAGGAAGCGGCCACGGGCTCCTGTGCCAAGCATCAGGAAAGCATTTTCAGTCTTAGCAAATGCCATGGACAGTTGGCCCTTCCAGCAGTGAGGTAGCAGGCCATTCCCATCTGGCCTGATTTCCCCCAGTGAGGAAGTACAAGGATTTAGACTTTCAAAACCCCATCTTAAGCATGGGGTCATTATTAGGCAAACAAAAGAAGATTTTGTGCATTTTTTTAATGCAATACTTTCTTAGGTCAAGAATTAAGATAGAGTATATGTTAAATCATTTATTGGATATTTTTATTGGTTTTTCCTTGCAGTAATAACAACTGCCTAAGTGATCTGTGTGGAGCTGGTGCACACACACAGTACATCTCACTGTCCCTTCCCAGGCCTTTCCCAAGCCCTCCCTCTGCCTTCCTCCATCCCTTGTACTCCTTCCCAATTGTGAAAGAGCTACCTCCCTGCCTATTACTTACATTTTATTTTGCTCTTTATTTAGATTTGAGTTTCTCATGTAAGAGAACCCATGGGATTTTTAAGAGCTGGGTGTCCAGCTTATTTCACCCAACTTGTGGTCTCAAGGCACATACATCTATTTGCCTACATGACTGCAGCCTGTCTTTCCAGCAGAGCAAGGCTCCATTCTATAGAAAGGCCACACTGTCTGACATCCATTCCTCTGTTGGCAGATCTAGACACTGATTCCGAGATTTAGCTACTTAAGAATTGTGTTGCTATAACCATGGGCATGCGCGGATCCTCTCATGTGTCATCTTTAACTCTTTCAAGAAGACATCTAAAAAGGGAAGCATGGGGTCCAGTGTTATTTGCAGTTTTAGTTTTCTGAGAAATCTCCATACTGACCTCCACAGTGGTTCAATTCTGGGGATCAGTGGTTCACAACTTTTCTTCTATGAATCCTGGAAATCAAGGGAGAAAACCTGGGTGCCTCGGGTCCTGAAAGAGGTGTGGGAGATGAGGAGAGGCCAAGATCTCATCTCCTCAGCATCACTGAAATCAGAGCAGCTTCACTGTTGGTCTGTTTGATAAACTGACATATTGGCCAAGACTAGACCTAACAAGGAGTCTCTGTGACCACAAGCTAAGTAACTCAGGTACAGATTAAATTTCATGCACGCCTATTCTGTGGTTGCACTTAATCCCAAAAGCAGGAAAACTGTGCCCTAACCGCCCCCCATCAAAAAAAAAAAAAAAAAAAAAAAAAACCTCACTAAACCAAAGCTACTTGCCAAGTAAAGAGGTTCAACTGATATCCAAATATCAAAAGAAAGTAGATCATGCGCTTGTTTTCTCTGGACAATCATAGTCACATGACAGATGGACATTTAGCTTATTATTCTACAAGAAAACAGAAAGGCTTGCTCTGGTCTATCGAGCATGATGAGAGAAAGGAGTTCTGTTCTGATGGTGCTGTTATCTGTTCTAATTTCTGAATCTTTTGCACGCAGTCAGCACTAAGAATTTCTTCATAGGCTCTACAAGACCCAGGAAAGCCCCAGAAAGGGTACTCAGAGGAAGCAAACCAATATTTATTCAGGACCTACTATCTGCTAAGTGTTGTGCTAGGCACTCTTCAGACATTATTCCACTTTATCTTCAATTCTGATGAGCAAAGTACTATTGACCCTACCATACAAATTGATAAACTGATCCCTGGAGCACTTAAGGCTTTGCAGGAAGTAGGTCTGATTTTTGAATCATGACCTCACCACTTTCTGTATGAGTTACTTCAAGTAGGTCATTCCCAACTCTGAGCCTCAGTCTTTGCACTGGTAAAATGAGGATCCTTTTCTAGACTTAAAACCTCTTTCCCCTTTAGTCTGATTCTACAGTGAAAGCAAGGAAAGAAGAAAGCAAACTGAGCTGTCGTAATGTAACAACTATGCATGGTTGCAAAAACCGATTAAGGCCCTCCCCCCAGCTTTCCCAGTATCATTTCTAGAAAATAGTGCTTTTTTCTGAAAATGTAAGCTGATGAATAACATAAATATTCTGAGATGATCATTACCATACACATCTGCCAAGATATCACAGTGAACCCTGTAAATAGGTGCAATTATTAACTTTCCATTTTTAAATGAATAAATAAATAAGATAAAGGAGATTGAACTTTTCTTTTAATGGGTAATCTTGATGGCCTCCCAACTAAGCTGATATATTTTTTTTAAAAGGCAAAGACTGGGCATTGATAGTGCTTGCTGAGAACTTGAGGAGAAAAAGAAGGCTGCGGATGTGTACAGAACTGGTGTGGGGACAGGACAGGGACCGTAACTGGGTGGCAAACAGTGAGGACCCCAGGGCACACCCTAACTCCAGGCCATTCTGTGTTTGATTCACAGACAAGCCCACAGGGTATGGCTCCAGCAGTCGGAGGGCGCCACAGACAGGCATCGTGGATGAGTGCTGCTTCCGGAGCTGTGACCTGCGGAGGCTAGAGATGTACTGTGCTCCCCTCAAGCCTGCCAAGTCGGCCCGTTCCGTCCGTGCCCAGCGCCACACTGACATGCCGAAGACACAGAAGGTGAGCCCAGTGGGGTCCAGCTGAAGGCCATCCTCTGCGCATGGATGGCTGAGCAGAAATACTGCTTCACATTCTCCTGGCAGACAGGCCTAAAGATTTTCTTTCCCACCAACAAGATGTATTATCCATTTACCCATGCATGCATGCATCCATCCATCCATCCAACCAACCAACCATTCATCCACCCACCCACTCATCCATTCACCTATCCATTCACTTACCCATCCATCCATCTACTCACCCCCACATCCATCCATCTATCCATCCACCCATCCACCCATCCACCCACCCACCCAGCCAGCCACTCAACCACTGAGCATGCAGTCACCCTTCCGTGTCTCTGACTGACCTGAGCACTGGAGGACTGTGGCAAACATTGACTAATATGGGCTTTAGGCTTTGGTTCAGACACAACTATAGTCCCTGCTGAGGCCTCTTGGCCCATAACATAAGTTATCCAAGCCTCCACTTCATCAGTAAAATCAGGATAATGGTAAAATCTGCCACAACAGATTAGTCTCCAAGCAAAGTAAACCAATGCACATACTTCAAAATGCTCCCCACATTTTGAAGCCTGCACAAACTGGCTGTGGGACCAGCCTTCACATCTATCATAATTAGAATACAGTGGTACAAAGAAGAAAACACTCTCATTGAAACTCTTTGAAATTTGTTATAGAAAAAGCATTAAAAATAGACATTTCTGGTTATAAAAATTCCTAGAAATTGCTTAGGACTGAGGTTTGCAGACTTTTCCCTAAGATCAGGTGGTAAGCAAGAGCTCCGGCACCCTCTATGCTGGCAGGCATGCATGGAGACCTGGAGGCACTTTCGTCATTGCTGAGACTTTCAATGAACAGCAAATGAACAGACAAGCATGGTGCCTAAGGAAAATTTTAGAATCAATGAGGACTACAAGAAGGGAAAGAAGGAAAATGAAAAAAGTAAAGAAGATCTCTTTTGTGTCACTGTGGATGCTGCTAATTTTTTTTAAAAAATCAATGTGTGGCTTTTAATCATTTAAATTGAAATCAATATTGTCCAGAAAGCCCAGAAATATCACAGCAATGTCTTTGCTGCTTCCTTGTCCTACCACAGCTGAGGACCATGATGGCTTAGCAAAGAGGTCACCCCACCCTGGGACCACCCCAGGGGCACAGGGTCCTGGTGTGCAGAGAACACAGCAGCTGTCATTGGGGTAGGAAGCAAGGACCCCAGAAGAAACTCACAGGTGAAAAGCGCAGGAGATGCTTGAAGGTGCCCTCCCCAGTGGTCCAGTGCCCTGGATTTCTAATTGGAAAAGAAGTGTATGTCAAAGATGAAGTTTGTGACTAAGGCATAGATCCCTCTCCAGTGCCCAAGCACTGTTCTGCTTCCTGTGGAGTCCTGCATTCTAGGGTTATCAAGGTTGTCTTGGGGGGCACCAATGCAATAGCCCATTCTTGGTGCAACTGTTGTGATGTCTACAGCATCAGTGCCCACCTACAACAACACAGAGCTTTGGAAGAGGAGAGTGGGCACACAGACACTGCCAGGTGGGGAGCAGATCAGGGAAAAGGAGAAAGAGCAGAGAAGGGAGATTGGAGCTAGAAACTGGGGCCCCTGAGGCAAACAGATAAATGGAGGTTAGGACCAAACAGAGACAATGATGGGAAAGGACAGAGAGCAAGGCAGACAAGCAGAAAATGCTCTAGGGCAAATAAAGTGGCCCTGGCAGAGTGACACCATACACCTGGAGGAAGTAGAAGTAACCTGCTATGGAAGGTGCTGAGAACAATGGAGAAAAGGGGCAGGCTAGTGCCAAAGAGGGCACAAAGAAAGGGACATGAAAGAAAGAAGGAAGGAAGGAAAGAAAGAAAGAAAGAAAGAAAGAAAGAAAGAAAGAAAGAAAGAAAGAAAGAAAGAAATTATAAAAGAGGCAAGCAAGATTTCACCCTATTCCTGACCAAAAAAAAAATTAATAATAATAATAATAATAATAATAATAATAATAATAATAAGATTAAAATAATTTATATAGAAACCAAGGCTCTGACATGCCACTTTCCAATTCTGTACAGGTCTCTTGTAGAAGAATTGCCCATGTCAATATATGTTCAGAGTTAACTATTAATCCCAAATTCTCAGCAAGACTGAATTGTGTCATAGGAGTTCCCAGATTTCCTTGCCTGCAATGCCACTGGAGTCCACACTTTTTAGTCAAGTCCAGGGTTTAGGCCAAAGAACATCTTGTATTTACCTAAAAGCCTGTGAGCTGACCTTTGGGTGGTTACCAACCTTTGGTTTTTCACTTTGGAATCAGACCCAAAAGTTGTATTAGTTTCTGAAGGTGACCATAACCAAGGACCACAGGCTGAGTCGCTTAAACCATAGGTCTTTAAACTGTGAGTCCACACTTAGGCACCAGCTCTCCAAGGGCCACTGAGAAGGATCTGTCCTCCTTGGCTTATCAGATGGCTTCCGTCCAGGCCTACACTGTCCACACAAATATCTTCCTTGCCTAGCACACAAGTCAGACTGGTGCAGGATCCACCCTAGAGACCTCATTATAATGGAGTCATCTTTATAAGGACACAGTCATACTCTGAGGTACTGGGGCTCTACTCCCCAGCACACGGATTTGGGTGAAGAACACAGCTCATCTCAAAGTGAAGATGTCAGACATCCAACTACTGCCCTGTGATGGCACATGCTGAGAGCTCTGTCTGCCCCAGTACACACCACCCATACAAATCTAAACTTTCCAATATTAAATCTTGAGACTTTCTCTCTGAACCACACCATGACCACATTACAGAAGCACTGGAAGAGGTCTCAGAAGCCACTTGGCTCCACCCCTTCATTTTCAAGACCATGTGCCCTGAGATCCAGAAGTGAGTGAAAACATGCTTGCATTCTAAGTTCTTTCCTTTAGATGGGCAGACAAACAACACATAAGGAAAGCAAGTCAACTGAGAAAGAATTTTGGAAGGAAAAGAGGAGGCAAAAATGGACACATGGCCCCTTCCATTCACTTAGTATATTTCCACCAGAAGAAAAGGAGCAAGTTAGAACAAGAATGCTGGCTCTGCCTGAAGACAGACAATGGGGCATGGGCTCATGGAGGGAGGTTATAGAGCTCTTCCCCTTCACTTCCCTGGACTTCACTAGCAGAAGTAAGGTCCTCACAGAGAAAAAAGCAAATAATCTAGACATCGGATTGGGAAGAGACATCATATCTGCCAAGAGACAGTACCAGACAGAAGTACACCAGCAAGCAAATAGTGACAGAGAACAATTGAAACTCACAGGAAAATTTTACAGCCAAGTAGAAAGAAGGGAATACCCTTTCCACTTGATCCTCCTGTCCTTGTTATGCTTTCTATGCCAGAATCCCCTGACCAATGGCTCATTCAAAATAAGAATCCCTTCAATGTGACAAAGGTGGCCAAGGTGCAATCCATGAAGCAAAGATCCAATCAGAAGCACACTAAAGCTTCAGATTTGAGTTCAGGCACAGTTGCTATGGTGGCAAAATAGACCCAGGTTTAAGGGATCAGACAAAAGCCAGGCTGGAAATTCCTCAGCAAGGCACTCAAGAAAGGCTGAGTTCTGTTGCTAAGACAGCACACTTTCAGCTGGTTTCAGGCATGGGCCAGTGCACTGTACGTTGGAAGAGTTAGTGAATACAGATGGCTCTCCAAGAGACCATGGCAGGAGGATTCATAGTTTATGTCAAAGTTTAGGTAAACCACCCTGAGACCCAGTCACAAACTTTATCAGGAAGAACTTTTTACAAACATCCCCTGAGATTGGGGATGTAGACCAGTAGTATAGTGCTTGACTGGCAAGGACAAGGTCTTGAGTTCAATTCCTGGCACCAAATTAAAAAGCTGCAGAACTTTCTAGTGAAAGAAAGATTCCACAGCCCCAAAGTATGCATTAAAATGTTTCCTTTTGGAATAGGGTTTTATCATCTCTAAAGCAATCCTTTTGATTGTATTTTTGTGATTATCATATGGTAGGAACTGAACAAATAGAAAGAATCAACAATTGGCTTTTCATCTCCTTTTTATTATCAATACCAAATGTTTAGTGACATATGACATTCAAGACTTGGATGAATCAATGAGTGGGTGGGTGGGTAGGTGGACAGGTGGATGGATGCATGGATGGATGGATGCATGGATGGATAGATAGATGGTTGAGTGAGTGGTTGTGTGGGTGGATGGATGGATGGATGGGTGTGTGGGTAGATGGATGGATGGGTGGATGGATGGACAGATAGACAAATGAGTAATACAGGCAAATGAACAGTATTAAAAGGTCAGGCCATGTAAATAAGCTGCACTAATGAGGAAAGATACTTTCTCTCTTCCTACATAGGCTAGTAAGTACAGAGTAAAACAGAAAAGGCAAAGGAGCTTTGGTGACACAAGAGTTTTATATTGGGAATGTCCTTCTCTAGCCTAAAATGAACTTGTTCGAGGATCCCTGCTATAGGTGGTCCTTGGCTAAACACTTCACAGTGAGTGTTACATACTGATAATGCTATGTGAATTTGAAATCGTGAAGTAAAATTTGGGGGAATATTTTATTGAGCATCCACAGTGCACAAACTCCTGTGCAGACCATCCTGGCTGATTATGAATACTGCACTGGACAGGTAGTGTAATATGGTCATGAAATGGACAGAAGGTAGCATCAAGCTGGCTGAAGTTGAACCTTGGCTCTTTCTTTTCCTAAATGTGTAGTGTTGAACAACTATACATGTGGCTTCACTGGGCCTCCATTTTCTCATTTCTCCAATAAAGGTAGTATATGACTCTACCTTTTCTAAGTTGTTCTAAGGACTTCCTGAGATTTTACTCGTATGTGTGTACATACAGATATGTAATAGCATTCAAATGGTGTATGGCACATAAACACAATTAAAGTATTAGCTGATGTTATTATATGTACTTCTCAAAATTAGAACCAGATAAAAAGGAAATGGCTCTGAGATGGAAGAAAGTCTCGTATCACCAAAAGCATCAGCCCTAAAGCTTGCCAACACTTTTCACTGATGTGCTAGTAGAATCTCAAGTGTGTGACAAAACAGATCTCAGTGACCTAGGACCCCTTCCAACTCAGAGAAGCCCTGGTTCTGTGATTAATTCCAAATTAAATGGTGGGCCAGCCCTCACACCAAGTAGAGAACCATTAACATTTATTTCTGGGTCATAACAAGGAACTTTTGAGAAAACCACCATTTTTCTCAACCAGTTAACATCAAATGTAATATGTGTTTTCATTTCATGGTGCTTAGGGAAAATTTAATTGTAGTATGAACTACAGTTCTTGGTAGATGTAAGTAAAACTGCCAAAATAAATAGAAATGTAGGATATTTCCGGGCTTACACAGCTTCCGGGACACTTCAGCTTCTAGTACCACCAATCAGGGCCTTTCATAAGCATTTGATCTTCTTTCAAACATCTCTTGAAAACAAACAAACCTCATACAGCTTCAAATCTGTATGCTGTTAGAAGGTTGGGATAGAAAAGGAGGTAAAGAATCATCTCCCAAAGGATAACTCCCCTACTCTCTCCTGACTCCCTCCCCCATCACCAAGGAAACAAGCCTCTCTTAGGTACCACTTTTTGAAGTTTCTTATGTCTGTTAGGGATCCATAGGGGAAGAAGAGATCTATTTTCTTCTCTTGCCTGTCCAAAGAATGTGAGGCTTCTTGCAATCTTTACTAAATATCATGGAGTTGCCTTGTAACCCAGGGGTAAACAAAGCTGGTCATCGAAACTTGAAAGCTGCTGGTGGCAGTGAAAGATACACAGTGTGAAATGAAACAGAATCCCCTTTTATGAGATTCAGAATATTCACTGAGAATTCTTTGGCTTAGACATTCACCTAACTGTTGAAAGTGCCATTACTGAGCCCTTTGACGTAAGCAGGATGAGCCCACTGTTAAAGAAGGAAGAGCTGACGTTAGTGAGCAAAAGTGCCACAAGGGCCACTGACCTTGCAGACATGCAAGGTCCAGCTCAGCTTCTCTCTTCTCAGGTCCTAGCTGAAATCAGGATTTTTTCCCTCTTGCCCACCTATTTGGGGATCCTTCTTTATTGAGACTTCTTAAAATCTTTAGTCTAATCTCATTTTTCCCCACCAACAAATGAAGATAATTTAGAAATATAAGCTTAGGGTTCAATTCCAGAAGACAAAACTGAAAGTTGAGAATAACAGGGAAATGATGAGAGGTATAGGCAAAGAGGTCTGTGTGTCCTTGTGTAACACCTCAAGAGAGCTTTAAGCTGTCCTCACCGTGCTAGGAGATCAGTTATAGTTTCCACAGGCTACTGGTGGATGCATAACAAGAACTATAAAATATTTTTTTAGAAAATCCCCTTCTTTATGTCATTATTACAGCTATGGTTTGGGGCAACGTTCATTAGGAAACTAGTTCATAAAAAGGTAAAGGTTAGTAGTTAGATATAAGAATACTAAAGGTCCATCCAAGTGCTTTTAATTCTGAATATCTGAGAAATAGTTTACAGCCTATAATTAACTATAACTATCTCTTCTTGTCTCTCTGCCTCTGCCTCTCTTTCTCTCTCTCTCTCTTTCCCTACCTCTGCACATACATGCACGCTCACGCGCGCGCACGTGTGTGTGTGTGTGTGTGTGTGTGTGTGTGTGTGTGTGTGTGTAGCTTTGTGTTCTAGCATTTTTGTACTTAGTAGGGCTTTCCAGAATCAGGCAAAAATACTCTTTCCTTTCCTAACTTTTCCTTCAGCAAAAGTTCCTTCCTTTGTCATCACTCAAGAAAAACTGCAAGATCTCTTCCTCTTCTCAAAGGCTCTAGATTTCAGTTCTAAATTACATATTAGTAGAGAAGCAAAGGGAACATATTTAGAGGGCCAGAAAGAAATTGGTTCTGTTTCTGTTACATCCTCTAGGTATCTGGTGGCTTCAGCTACCTCCCATCAGATCTACTAAAGAGGACTCTAGATGCCTTTCATCTGAGCTCCCAGGAACTTTCCCATAGAACCAATTTGGTACTCCAGAAACCTTGAGGTCTAATTCTTGACCTATCAGAACCAACAGGTAGTGCATCCAGCCCATCTTCCATCTGTCACCACCTCTTTACATCAGTTAGAGAGAAGCATTGCTATGAGAACAATTCTAGACTGCTTCTATCACTTTTCTGTTTCTTACACATAACCCCTTAATTTCCTCCTTTCAGTCTGGAACATGCTTTCATTCTCATTAAGTCAGATAAACAAACACGAATTTATTTGAACAGGTAGGTATTCTTTTTACCCTGGAAACAGGCAGCAGTGGGTTATAGCATCCACCTTGATCTCTCCAACTGGCATGGTCAGAATTCATATAATAAGATGGGATGTGAAGAACAGACCTGTGAGTGGTTAGGCATGATTGCACCTTTTGCTTTTGGTTAAATAGCTCTAAAGTTCCTGGTGAGAAACCAAGTCATTGTATACCAAACCCAAACTGAATGGCCCAGGCTTCCATGCTAGGTAGGATTCATACACCAAAGGTCTCTGCACAGTTCTAGGTAGGATCTGTAAATGTTTGCCTGGAGCTTTCCGTCTAGTCAACACCAAGAAGTTAAATAATCAAAGACCAATCATCCTTGCTATCTGTTAAAATATGATGAGTATTTTCATAGCTGTAGATAACAATTATGGCAAGACAAAAATTCCAAATAATTAGGAGCAAAACTATGGCAGGCCAAGTGTTGGGAAGGATTTCTAATCATTTGACAATGGAGGACTTGGTAATGTGTAATGTTGATGTCCTGGTGTGTCATGCTTAAATTCATGCAGACTACAAGAAAAATAGGTCAGATGAACAAATATAGAGCAGCACTGCCTGCCGCTCTTTTGCCAGTGTTGGTACCTGGCCACTGTTGAGGCTCTCGGTTGTCTCTGTAAATACTAGCATGAAGTGAAGGAACACTTGGCCCAACACAACAATTCTGAATTTTGAAGTCCCTGGCCATGGATGAATGATCCTTGCATGCTCTTCTGTCTTGGAAAAGCACTAGCTGGCATCTTCTGTGTTTACTTTTAGATGCTCAAGGCTCCCCTCAACCTCAAGCAGGTGCAAATCACTTCAGCTTGTCATAGTGTTATTTTGTTCATCCTAAAAGTTCAGAATGGTCTCTCAAACTTCCAAAATTTCTCCCAATTCAATGAGGAGGAAAATTCACAAGAGTTTGAATATTCTGCCCAGATTTGTCACACACACACACACACACACACACACACACGAGTGGAGGAGAGAAACATCCTTTCTCACAAACCTTGTGACCTCACCATTGAAATGCCACCAAAAAGTACAAACCATGGCTTTTGTGTCTCTCCAGTCACTGCAATGTCAATCTCTGCAGGCACTAGTTTTAGCCACTCATAAGTGGCATAAGTCTTATGTCAGATGAAACCATGATATTTTGGAGGCATAGAAGAAAAAGAAAATTACCAAACCCAGTCCTTAGGGAAGAATGTATTGAACCTTTAACACGTAGCAGTAAAATTGGTAGAATCTGGTGTTTCACTTTTAAAATACCACATTTGAACTTTTCAGCAATTCCAAAATCAACTTTCTCTGGGAAAGACAGTCCTCTTAAACTGTTTTTTCTTATTCAGAAATGTAACACAAACACAAATGGCTCACTAAACAACCTGCCCATCAAATCTAACAAGACCTGAACTCTAGGTATTCTTCAGGTCTATTAAGGCAACATACATACCTCTTACCAGTGAGGGAAAGCACCCTTCCAAATCTTTTTCTATTCTTTGCATCGCTCTCCTCCAGACATTTAAACCAGTTTTAAAGTGATTTCTTACATCATAGAAATACCTGAAATGGGGTCAGGCAGTGTCTCTGGAAGAGTAGGAGAATTTTCTCAATCCAGGTGGCTGTGAAATACTGAGGGGACAAATACCAGCTTCCCAATTTCTGGGGACTCCTAGGGTTGCACTGGTCACCAGGGGACACAAATCTGCCATCCCAGACTTCAAAGGCACTCTGGAAACCCAGAAGCTACTCCTTCATCATAGTAAGCCAGGAAAAGAGTAAGGCATGGCAAGTTTGACAATAGTAACATTTTTAAAAAGGCAATAATAAAACTGATGTTTATTAGACACACACCCTGCGGTGAGGGCTATAGTCCCCACTTAATCACCAGAAGCCTGCAGGGTAATACTGTAATTGTCCCTATTACAGATAAGAAAATCCAGGCTGATAAAAGCTAACTGCTTCTCCAAGGCCTTGCTCTAACCAGGAGCCAAAGCAGAGCATGATCTGAGAATAATGCCAGTGTGTTTGCCACATTCTGTGTGCTCTTGCACGTTTCTCAGTTGATGCTTACCATACCACAACCTGCCACTGTAAATTCCAAGACAAGAGAGAGTGCAGGGATATTTGTTCTTGTACCAAGCAAGCAGGAAGTAGGTGGCCATGTGATGCTTGCTGTTCACCTAACCCTCAGCCCATCACTTCCGTAGGAATTTTAAATCAGTTTCATCAGGCATCAGCATTTCCTATTTGCCATTACACTCAGAGTACCATGCTTAGGTCTGCAGAAGATACAGATGTAACAGAAATGTGCTGCTCGCTCCCAAGGAGGTTAGCTTTTAGTGGAGAGAAAAACACATGCAGAAAAACAATGCTATACTCTGGAGCATAGCGGTGTTCTAGCAAAGAGAGAGCCATGAGCCAGAACAGGCCCATACCACTAACACAGAATGGGTCTAAACCAAGTGCCCTTGAAGGAATAGATTCTCTCATACATAACTAAAGCTATTTCTCTCCACCAAGTAAGCATGCAAGAGTTACTGCAGCAATCAGAGCTACTCTAGGAAGCTCATGGCTTCACTCTCCAATCTATAGAGCAAGCATTTTATTGGGGGAATGCTCAGCTGAAAGAAAACAGGAGAAGACCTAGAAGACTAAGCAAACCATCAGATGGCAGTGCACATCTGACCCCAGGAAGGAAAGAAGGAGAACCTGGGTAGAAACATCCTTGGGGACACAGGGTCTAAGGAAAGTGGAGCAAAGCCACATGTAGTCATTGCTTGTAGCAGTGGCCAGTATATCACAATCAAAGGAAAAGGTCATGCTGGGGGCAAATGGCCACTCCCACCAAAACCACTCAGAAGATGGGCTGTGACCATCTCCCAAAGCAACTTGAGGCTGGACAGACCAGTTGTGTACCTCTCACTCTTCACTTCAAATATAATCCAGCCACCACCACCTATGCCAACCTCCTGCAGAGCACATGTCTCTGGAATGGTGTACCTTGTCCTTCAGTGTGCAAATCCTATCCCCAAGGACCAAATGGATAACACAGCACTCACTCAGCCGGGCTTCCAAAGTTAAAAGGCTGATCCAGCCCCTGAAATCTGAACTTGTGAGGCCCTGAAGTAGAAAGATATCAAAAGTGGATATGGAGACATCCAAGGTACCCTCCACAATGTCACGTGTCCTGAGGCCAACCCAGAAAAGCACTATAGCACTTCCTTTCAAAAGTGAAGAATTAACATCTGGACCATCTCTCAGTCATTTATGGCCCACCCCCCCCATTTTACCCTTTTGGGGAGAAGGTCAATGCTCAGTTAAGACTAGGTGTTCTGTAATAGGCTACTGTATTCCATGCTTGACAGTATTTCCCAAGGATTTTTACAGGATGCCAGGCTTTTCTTGAGCAGTATATCATACAATACTTAACTTGTTTGGAGTGGGTGGGGATGGAAACATAGCCTACTGAAAATATCACTGCTTCCTCCCTGAAATTTAAAGAGTCTATTGTCATTTTTCTTCTTAGATTCTCTCTCTTAGGCTAAATCTCATAATGATAAGCAGGAAGAAAAAAGTGGTTATGATGGCAGGGGTGGGGAGGTAGCTTTTGCTAACTGAACAACAGACCTCTATAAATAAACATGTAAATGGGGCTCAGCTCACACGGTTGGTAAGGGAGGGTACACACTCCCCTAGAACAGAACCTTGGGCCCCCCCCAAACACTGCCTATCACTATGATCCCACACCTCACACCAGCTGGGACCATGGCTAGTTCACATACAGTGTTACCAATTACTGCTATTTGAAAGAGGCTTGGATTTTGAGACATGAAATATTGTTTGAACGCTTGGAAACCATCATAGCAGAGGGGCCACTGGATTAGCTGTACAATTCAGAAAGAACTAGCACAAATCTCAACCCATGTTTCATGTTTGCTATAAGAAATTAGGTGAGTTCTTTATCCTTTCAAAGTTTTCCAAGCCAAAAGCCAAGATGTTAAAGCTAGCTTACAGATCATCAAGGAGTCATGACACTACTACACAGCCCTAAGAAGACTATGAGAATTAAATCAGAAAATATACTCAATGAACATGCACAATATAATCCCTAGCATAAGACAAATGATAAAGTAATGGGAACTATTACTATTTTAGCACTATGGCTATCCAGTTGCTCCTGTGTGACATTTCTAAATCTCAGTAAGCCTCAGTTTGTCAATGAGATTGATGTGAATAATGTCATGGTGCCAAATGATGATGAAGACTCTGTGAAATGATTCTAGGAATTACAAAGTTTCTGCGAGATCGTTGAACAAGGCTACTAATATTTGCATTGTTATTCGCCTTTGCTGATCTTCCATCCTGAAAAGTCTAGGTGACCTTCCAGAGGAAAGTTTGGAGCTAAGAGGAAAACCAGGAGATCCCAGGAGGAAATAGAGGTGTGAAGAGATATGCATTACAAAGCAATACCTTTGCTAGCTCAGGCCCCAATGAGTGACTTAACCCCTCAAGTGGATATATTTCTTCAACCAGGTCCAGTGAGAGGGAAAACCAACATTTTAAACAATACTCTTACCTTCCCTGGTGTCAGTAGGAATTGGTATTTACTCACTACTGTTATTTTTTTTTCAAAAGTCTGTCTAGCTGCAAACTAGAAACAGTTTCAGCTGGCTTGTTTGTCTTGGACAAGCTGCTGGAGTGAAAAGTTACTGCTTGGCTGAATGTGGGACAGTTTCATAACCTTTCGTGGAGGGCATAGAAGGTGGGTGCCAGCTCTGGGGAAGGGCGCCTCTGATTTCACTCGCCACCCCTGGCCAATGAGGACCATGTAATTAAATTAAGAAAATGAGCAGAACAACCGATGCAACTGAGACCAAGTCCCTCGTGCTTTTGTTTTGTCGTTGCCATTATGTGCAACAAAGAAATCACATGTGAAAGCCTGGGAAGAGAGCCAAGTCCAGAGCAGATGACATCCCAGCTGTTTTTAACACACACACACTGTACACACACACACACACACACACACACACACACACACTGGAACTATGCTACTTAGAGAAGCAATGGGTGTTTCAGCTGAGAGAGATTCAGAATAAAAAGACCAGAGAGAGGACACCTTTGCTCAGACATTCTGCTTTCTGCTTTGAGAGGAAAAATCAAAACAAAACAAAAAAATTTCTGCTGGGAGCAGAAGACAAGATCTAAAAGGCTGGGCAGTGGAACCTCAATTCTTTTGCCACTCATCTTAGGAATTTGAAGAGCAGTATTATCACAGGACACACCTGAATGTTTTCCTCTACAAATTTAAAATTAATCATTGTCAGAGGAGAGCTGAGGGCTGAGGGCTGAAAGCCTCCTGAGGCTTTCTCTGTGTTGCTGCTATGTTATTCTTCAGAGTTTTCTTAGTTTCAGGATTTCAGATTCTTAAATCATCCTCTCAAAGCTGGCATGCATTTTAATTTTTTAAAAGAATAAAACTCAAATTACAGAAATTCCATATTTGTGAGCTAATTCAGTTAGTAGTTTGGTTGAAAGGCGGTATCCTCAACAACATCAACTGTGGAGCTTTGATACATGCATACTACCCACGTGGCCACACAGAAATGTCATAAGGAGTCTGGCACATTTGTGATGCTACCCTGTGATTTTCCTTCATTTTTCTAGAATGCCACTATAAGAAGACAGAATAACATGAAAGAGTAGAGGTACACTTTCACTAGTATCCTAACAGTAGATGCTTTGTACAGCAATAAATGCCTGCTACACAGATTTAAAAATTGTAAGACTTTTTGAGGGGGAAGGGCTGGGAATTGAAACTGATGACGTTAGAGTTTATTCCATTCAGGTGGCCACCTGCTGCTCCCATGCTGGCCACTGAACTGGATCGTTTGATAAATGTTCTTTAAGCCTCCAATTTCTATCTATTCAGTTGGTCTGTAGTACTGACTATCAACTCATAAAGTGTTAGACACCCATGATGAAGGAACCAGGGACAGAAGTCTCCTGTTCTGGGGAGAGCTGCACAAGCTGTGTGAGAAACACTGCCAAGCATTTCCCTGGAGTTTTGACCAGTAGGTGTCATCTCCAAGGAGCAGGAGGTGGATTTTCCACAGCTTCGGTGTTCTGATTTCTCTCCTTCTCTAGGTATCAGGTCTGAGCATGCCAAAGTCCCTTAGCTCCCATTGGGTTTGGAACCTTGTGAGAATGATTCCTAAACCAGAGAAGTCCTCAGAAATACTGGTGTGGGTTGGAAGGAATCTGTTCCAAGGATAGAAAGTGCAGGGCTCCTGAAAGCAGGAACTGTCCACTGCATCCTCCTCTAAGGGCCTTTGGCCAGAGATTAAAGCAAGTAAAGAAGTGTCTTAAGAGGATGAATGTCAATGCCACTTCCTCCCCATTTTATTGCAACTCTGCTTTTTTCCTAAATATTTTGTTATTTACATAATTCAAGGCTAAAGAACTAACTGTAGGAAAAGCCTAATGATTTGGCTTTGTGTTCCACAAGAAGCCCCTTCCTGACTGTGTGCTCACGCACTGTAACCCATCCTCCCGGTGCTCACTGGGCGCCCACAGGGTTGTGCACCGTGGAGCTGGCACAGTGAATGGAGAGACAAGTCCCACTCCCTAGGGCTTCTACTGTAAACAAAACCCCATGTTCCCTAGATAGTAGCCTTGCTTGCTGAAGATCAAAGAGCTCCAGGTTCTTTGGTTTGGAAATGACCACTGTCCAATGAAGATGACAGAACACTAAGTACAAAAAATGAGTAAATAACAATACTAACAACATCTTCATATACATTAGTTGCTGAATTTGTAATCCAATCAGACACTGTTATAATCCAATCAGGTACTATTACTAATTTATTTCATGAATAAAGAAACTGAGACCCAAGAGACCAATACTTGCATAACTTCCCATGTCCAGAAAATGAAAGGAGCTGGATTTTAGTTCAGCTCAGGATGTCTGATTTTACGGCACTATTTCAGTTATGAGACTTTCAGTCTTCTATTCTTAAAATGTGGCCTTTCTCCAGTGGAAAGAGAAAAGATGGAAAAGAAATAATTCCTTTTTATAAAAATTGATACAAAGCAAATTGCAGTAAAACAAAAGAGGATAAACTGGGCAGTGGTACTGCCACAGCACTCTGGAAGCTGAGCCAAGAGGATCGTGAGTTTCAAGTAAGCCTAGAAAAAAAGAAGGAAGGAGAGGAGAGGAGAGGAGAGGAGAGGAGAGGAGAGGAGAGGAGAGGAGAGAGGAGAGATGAGATGAGATGAGATGAGATGAGATGAGATGAGATGAGATGAGATGAGATGAGATGAGATGAGATGAGATGAGATGAGATGAGATGAGGGTGATCTCAGAATCTGACTTTTCTTATCATTAGGAAAAGGCAGGAATGTTCAGGGCTCCCTTTCCTATGAACACATCTGAGACAGAGATCAATGGGTAGAAACACTTCTTTATGTGATGGTGAATCCATTGCATCCAGGCAACCTGGATGAAATTATCCATATTACATTTGGCTGAAGTAGTAATGAAAAACCTATCCACCTGCACATGCCTCATGCAGAAAATCCAAGGCTCAAAGCCCACGGTTAGCTTGAGTGGTAAGAGGCTGAAACCCAGTGTTAGAAATTAGTGGTTGCGGTTAGGCAGGAAGAATAAGTATTGATCTCCTATATCACAACAGGATAACTAGAGTTTACAACAATATATTATGTTGTTTAAAGAGCGCCAAGGCAGTGTGTAACTTCTCAACATAAAGAACTGAGAAATATCTAAGGATATGGAAATGCTAGTTATGCTTTTCTCATCATTAGACACTGTATACATTACTGAATTATCTATACACTATAACCCATCCATTGTCCTATTTTAAAAAGATTATGGGGTTGGGGTACTCAGTGGAATAAGCGCTTCCCTGGCAAGCACAAGGCTTGAGTTCAATCCTCAGTTCTGCCAAAAAAGACTACTATTTTATGAAGAAATGAAACCTCACCCGGTTAATGTCTTTTTCCCCTCTGATCTATAGGAAGTACATTTGAAGAATGCAAGTAGAGGGAGTGCAGGCAACAAGAACTTCAGGATGTAGGAAGACCCACCTGGAGAGTGGAGAATGACATGTCACCGCAGCGTCCCTTGCTCTGCACAAGTCACCTGTTAAAACATTGGAACGCCTCCCAAAATATAAGTTTAATAACGTTTCAAAGATGGGCATTTCCTCCCAGTGAAATATACAACTAAATATTCCAACATTGTCTTTAGGAGTGATTGTTGTGAGCTTTGCACTTGCAGAAATGGTCTTGGAGTTGGTAGATTGCTGTTGATTCTTTATCAGTAATGTTCTATAGAGAAAAATGTATCTATCTTAGTCCCTGCCTCTCAAGAGCCACAATGCATGGGTGTTATTTAGATCCACTTGCACTAAATTCCTCTCTAAATCTTGGCTGCTGGAACAGTTCAGCAGTCTGTCTTAGTGGTATATGAATTGTTTTCTTATTTGCACTTCTTTCTACGTAACACAAACTGTTGGTCTTACAGTGTCTAATAATCTTTGTCTCTGTCCACCACTCCCTTCATACCACTTACAATTTGGCAAACGTGGCCTCCTTCAAAGCATTGCTAGGTAGGCATGCCACCCACCAAGTTTTAATCTACCAGACTCCACCTGTGGCATTTGTACCAAACATAAGTTGATGCATTTATTTCACACACAAAAATTTAATTTTGCCACACACATGCATACACACACACACACACATACACACACACACATGCACGCACACACACACAGAAAAAAAAATCAGACAAAATAGTTGCAACTTTGAGGCCAATCATTTTTAGGTATATGTTTGAAACATAGAAAGTCTCTTAAACTCTCAGCTTTTCCTTCAAAGGGTGAGTTAGTGTGCAACCTGATTGTCCTTCTCTTGTTTTATTTTTTCCATATAGAGCACTATGTAAATTTATCATATCAATAATACAGGATATATCAAACCGTATGTAAAACTCTGGTTTTTTTTTAGTACAATGGTGCTATTTTGTAGTTTGTTACATGAAAGAGTCTGGTCAAAACGGTAAAAGGTGAAAGCAAAATGGAAGGGAAAGCCTGGAGCCAAAGGTGGCACAGAGGGTGGAGAAGGGAGAAGCCCGTCCCTTGGGGGACGACACAGCCTCCCCTGTTACCCTTCCCTCAGCTTCAGATGCGGGAGTCCACACATGCAGCCTTGACCAGGGAGGAAGCTATGGAATGCCAAGAGCAGAAAGTCCTGGTTTCTTTTTCTCACTGAAGAAACAAACACCTAGGCACTCTGCCATAGACTCACCACTGAATGATCTTAGGCGAGTCCTTTCACCTCTCTGTGCCTGTCTCCTCATCTGAAAAATGGGGGCAATATGTCATCTACCTACCTCAAAGGGGTGGGATGAGGATTAACAAGATAAGTCAGACTTGTACCCAGCTTTGCCATGAGGGTGTAACACCAGAGTCCCTGAGGTGCTGGGGTGCAAGGAATTCTACCAGCAACCCATTCCCCATACAGTGAGAGAGCCTTTGGCTACATGCTCCTGGCAACTCAATTCCAATCAATGCTAGCCAGCCAACCAACTAGGGTTTAAAAGCTAACCACTCAGTATCTTCAAACTCTCCAAAAAGTTAGAAACATTCACTTTATAATTTGGTTTTGGATTCCATCTCTGAACATATAACTATAAAGCAAAGTGAAAAGAGAGAAAGGAAAAGGAAAAAAGTGGAGACAAAAGATTTCTATCAGTGAAAGGGCACTTGATTATTCCATTAGTTAGCACTTACTGGTTCTCCCAGATAGCCATACTCATCTAGTAACACCTCTTTTAATATTATAAATATACTCTATTTATGTGAAAAATACATTTTTTCTTCTCTTTAGACAATATAAGAAAAATGTCCCAAATTTTTAAAGATTGAAATAATATCTAATAAAAAGTCACAAAAGAACTTTCTTCAATGCATTCTTATTCTTGGTTGTATATGCATATATATTTTTTAATTTTGTTAAAATATGCTAAGCAGAGTTGTTAGTTGAGTGTTAGTGTTCTCAGTCTTGAAGCTTCCCCTCCTGTCTACCTGGCTTTCATTGAGGCTAGGTCTTTGACATTTAACCCAACATTGACAGCCAGAAAATCCTGCGGTGACCCATGGAGCCTAGAAATTGCTCCTGGTCTCTGGATCAAAACTTTCCTTATAGACAATAAATTATTCAGTATTCAGATTTTCATCTGCTTTAGACTTTCTGGTAAAAAGCTCAGCAAGTTGGATTATCTCACACATATTATATGCTTTATGTTGTTGACAAGGTATATGAAAAACAAAATTGGCATCTTTTGTCTAGTTCATTGGGTTAGCTCAAGGCCCAGAGGTCATGTAGAGGAAAGGCTTCCTAGCTCTGCAGTAGAGTAGGAGGAACAGCCCACCCAGCCTATGCATTCAAAACCCCAGGCCCCAGCACCTTTGGGCTGCACCCCTTGCCAAGGCTCTGATTACTGCGGGGAGGCCATGCTCACCCTCCACTCATCCTCCAGATCGTGGGCTCTGTGGGCTGACCCGTGGGCCTCCTTCTGAGGGGCACCTGAAGTTTTTTGTTCTAGTTCCCAGTGTGCACCTTTCCAAATTACTCACTCCCAAGAACACTTTGCAGGGTATCCTCTGAAGGCACAGCTTCCTGAGGAAGTAGGATGTGGTTGTTTTGAGAGTGTCTGTGTTTGTTCACTTAACTCTATAAACAGTCCAAAACTTCCAATGAGGAAGGCGTAAATACACCATTCCATGGTACTTTTTTTAACTTTTTCCAACACATAATCCCCTCCAACTAGATCATAATCAACTACTAAAAAATTAATTATACTCCCTGGGCGTGGTGGCACATGCCTGGGATGCTAGCGTGCTAGGAGGCTGACTCAGAAGGATCACAATTTCAAGTCCAGCCTGAGGCAACACAATGACTTAGACCCTTTCTCAATCAGTCAGTCAGCTAAGCCAGCCTTTTATTTCCAAGTGGATAAACGCTAAAAGACAAATCATTGTAAACCCAGAGGGTCAAGTCTCTACACTGCAGCAGAAGGACTTGGAGTTAACTGAAGGGAGGGAGCACCAGAAGTTTCACAGATCTTAGGAGCTTTGGCATGGAGTCCTATGACCTTTAGCATCTAGAAGTGGGGCACTTAAAAGGTTTTGAGGAACTGTAAATACTGGTAAGAATGTGCATTCAACTAATAGGCTTATTTTCAATGTAACTGGTAATACTCAGTGCCTAGGACAAAGTTTGGTCCTCCTCCCCCAAATACTATAAATTATTATTTAAACACTTTTAGATGAAGCAGAAAGGTTAATTCAGTTGTGTGTGTCAGATTCTTCTCTTTTAGAGTAAAAGAAAAACTCAGTATTCACTCTATTACCTTTCTCTCTCTCTCTATCTATTTATCTATCTGTCTATCTATCTATCTCTGTCTCTGTCACACACACACACACACACACACACACACACACACACACACACAGAGTACAAAAAAGTACTAAGAAATTCCCTTCCGTGAAAGTTTTATTAAAAATGGAAGACCAGAAAAGCCTCCCCCCACCCTCAAATATCCTTCTCCTCCTTGGAAAGTTGGCATTCCTGTAGACGAAACCATCTCTGCTCTGTGGCTCCAGGATTTCTATCTTATGGACCTAAGAGAAGTCTTAGAAAGAAAATGTAGCATATTTTGCTTTCCCATTTATTGTTCGGCCAGCTATGCCAATGTGGTGCTATCGTTTCTTTAAGAAAGTACTTGATTAAAAAAAAAGAAAAAAAAGAAAGCATAGACATATTTTTTTAAAGTATGAAAACAACAATTCCATAGATAGATGGCTTAAAAAATACCATTAGGTCTAGTCACTGCTACCTTTCAGCTTTTTATCACTTTGAAATATTGTGATGAGTATGGGATACAGGGGCAGAAGATGAAAAATTAGTAAAAATGAAGGGCTCCATTGTTTTGTCAGTTCTCGAACTCTGCAAAAGTCACAATGTATTAACCAATCTGAAGACTTTAATGGAGAGTATGAAATTTATACAAGGGGGGGAAAAGACCATATAAGCAAATGGCAAAACTGAAAAGGAAGATTCTGTTGCTTATTGATTTTTTGTGCTCTGCTCTAAAACATATTCAAGCAAGTACAGAAAATAAAAACATAGAGAAAAATACATTGATTCACCTACTACTAAAAATAGTTCCTGCCACATCCTCCCGGGCAGGCTTTGGCATTGGCAGCCTCCATTCGCTCAAACATCTCAGAGAGCAGTAGCGCTCAGAGAGCAATCACTTATCCCACTGGGAAGGAGAGAGTATTTCCTCACAAGAGGGGGTTATCTACTGATCAAGACAGAGAAGAACTTATGAGAAATTGTTGAAAAAGAATGGCTAACGATCTGTGAAGATTTTTGTGTTTTTGGTTTTTGATTTTTACTTTATACAGTCTTCATGAATATCTTAATGTTCAAAAATGGCTCAGTCTTTTTCTCTTTTTTCATATTGGAATAAGGGATGATAAGTTAAACCCATGTAGGCTTTTTACACTATAGGCTAGATAGGAATGTGTGTTTGACTTATTGAATCACACTATTTAAAATGTTTTTGCTATTTTTAATCTTAAAAGATTGTCCTAATTTATTAGAGCAGAACCTATTTGGCTCTTCTCACATGAAACTGCAGTTCCATTCTAATTTCACAGGCTTTCCTAGTAATGGATTTAAAAAAAAATCTGACTTATCTTTTGGCATTATTCATTTTAAAATACAGTAGAAGAATATGAGTCACTCTCTCCCTCCTCTGCAATGAGCATAAAGTCCAAGGTCAGAGGGGACAAAAGCAAAAGGAAGATTTTGTAGATCCTTGTGTTTGTTTAGATTTTATTTTCAGTGCTAGTGTTTAATCCTATAGTACTTATTTGCTTATTGCTATTTTGATATTCTATAAGATTTTCCTTTAGATATTAGAAATGGATACTTAGATACTGTTTTGTGTGATTTCTATTTAAAAAGAAAAAGGAGACAAAAGAGATTTAAATGCTATGGTACAAGATAAAGATGCCAATGTAAGTAACAATGTGTGTTTACAGACTAACCCCTCTACACACACACACACACACACACACACACACATACACACATACACACACATACTTTAAAAACAAAAAAAAGGAAAATTCTTACAGATAAGAGAGGCCCAGGGGCTTTTTCAAACCACATTTACTTCTCAGTATTTTTTTTCAGAATCAGTGTCTGTTATATACATGGTCCCAAGCTGAGATCCCAAAATTAAAAGATCCTCTTTAAAAACACATATTTCACATATTTTCTGATTACACTGTATTAAACGTGGTCCTTTTCTCCCCTTGTTTTTCAATTGTCATGGATATGGACGTTCCCAAGGGAAATTTTTAATTAGAAAGAGTGACAGAACACAAAAATCCAAGACGTTACTGCCCACTTGACATATGAGTTAAGACAGAAGTCATCTTTCCTGTGTGACCTTCCAGGTGACGCACCTCCACAGCACCCCTCCACAGCCAGAGGCTTTGCTTCTGTTTAAACTGCCAGACCTACAAGCAAGGATTATTCATTTTCTTTTGCCCCAAATGCACTGACATAAGGTAGGAATAATGAAAATTGTGCTCTGAAACCCCCTGTCACATCGTCCACGGGCCCCACTAGGACAACTAAGTCACTTCTGTTGGTCTCTTAGTCTAATTGTGTTTGGATATTTATCTTGTACCTGCTGCTAAGTACGCTGCAGGAGGAAGCTCTGGAACCTCAAGCTATCTACTTGCTATCCCTTTTCTATGCCTACGCATTGTTAACATGTCTATTCAAAATATCAAAAGCGTTAAACATCATGTAGCTTATAGGCAGTTGACATAAAAGCCCCAAGTTCCATGTTGGATCTCTTTTTCTGCTAAGAGAGTTAATGAACTATGAGAATTGGGAGCACATCATGTATTTTGTTTCATGTATTTTTATCACACTTATAGGCTAAAAGTGATAAATAAACCTGCAGACACTGAATTAATTTTCCCTGCCACTTTGAAACCAGAAAATAATGAGTGGTCATTCACTGTACCTCTTTCAGTTCAAAAGCATCTTTTTTTCTAAATTACTTCTGATTGTATTTGAAATTATTATTCAATTCATTTATGGCAGAGGAACATCAGCCCTAAAGACTTCTAAAAATGTAACCAACTAAATCATTATCTTACATTTACTGTTTCATAAGCGTGTTTTGAAAATGTATGACTAGGGTGTCATAATAAAATGGTATATCTTTCTTTAGTAATTACATTAAAATTAATCATGTTTGATTTCATTGATTCTTTTGGATAATGTTGGTGTAAAGTGTCATTCCTTAAGAAATTTACTGTTAAATAGCATTTTTATTAATTAAGATCTTGCAACAAATAAACATGAAAACATACCCAGAAAATGAAATTAATAATACAATAAAATGAAGATATCTTATAGAATTTACAGGTTATATTTAAAAATAAATATGTTTCAAAGGACTTGTACAAAGCATTATGAGTAAGAGATGTATGGATCTAACAACATATGTACTGATGATAAATTAGAAACTGACTGCTCTCAGTGTGACTCAAAATCCATGAATGAGTAGATATCTATAATACAAGGTGTTTGGGAAAAGATTGTGTGAGCACACCACACAGGGTAAATAACATACCTGGCAGGACATGCACCTCCATACTCAGGTTTGATAAGAATGCAACCTCCCAGCATTGAGTTTTTATTTCAATAAGTCTAATTCTTTTACTTAATAAATCTGACAGATATCAAACTCACATCTTGGAAAAGCAAGATTTCCCTTTTATAGACCCCATGTTAACTACTCTGAAAGCTTCTCAAATTTGAAAAAAGGCTCAAGACTTTGTACTTGGCTTTCAGGAAATAAGACTGAAGCTTCCTTAGTGTATTTTCTACTGTGATATCCATAGCTTATCTCTCTCCCTCCCTCTCCCTCTCTCCCCCTCTAGGGATCTCCTCACTTGGATTCACATTTTTCAGTCTCTCTCCCTCAAAGCATCCTATTCACATTGCCAGCATCTTGTGTCCTTTGACCAAGGTTTTCTACAACCCCTTTCTCTATGCTCCTCCCTCAAGAATTCTGCCTCTTACCCCTGCTTCACACCAGGTCAAACTACTTAGACTCTTGGCTAAGGGTTTTGTAGGAGATGAGATGGGAGGTAGTTAGGCACACAGCAGAAAACAGCTTTTAATTCAACAGCCAAACATCACTATTCCTACAAATCCATTGTTGTACTTTGGGGGTTACAAGGGGAATAATGCTGGACACATAATTTATAGAATTATTTTATAATAGTCACCCAAAGAATCATACACAAAAACAGAGTGCAGGAATCCTATGCACACACTAAAGACTGAAGAATCCTACTGAGGGCCTGGATCCCACACACTGTGCTCCATAAGTCCAGCTGAAAACCTAGAACTTATAACAATGCTCCCCACTTGTACAACTGGAGGCCTAGAGCCCACAGCAATATCTCATGCAGGCCTGTTTCACGAATCTGCACTGGGAAGGCTCACAGGTCAATGGTGGAAGCTAGAAAGTCTGTGCCAGCAGGATGAAGGACCTGGGCCAGCAGGCTGAGGGATCTGAGCTGGAGCCAGGAAGCAATGCTCAGAGTAAGGGCCAAAGCTCCCCCAAATGAACTGCAGCCATCCTCTGCAGCCATCCTCGGCAACAGGAAGGTCCCAAGTTCCTCTGACAAGAGCAGCCAAGTTCATTAGGAAAGCCAGGATGACAAGGTCACCCAGCAGAACAGCCCAAGAGAACCCCCTAACAGATCCTGAATAGCTTCAAAACTTCTTCCTCTCCATTTCTGCCTCTTGTGCTGCTGGCAACAATCCTCAGGTGTCCCTTCCACACCCAGCACCACAGTGGTTCGCTTCAGCTGGGTGGTACAAGTTGACCCACCAGCTGTCAGTCCACCACAATCCACCCCTGCTCTACTTTCTAACCATATGCATTTCCTCAAACTATGGTCTCTAGTGGAAAATTTATAAAAAGTTAACATGTGTTGGTCTATTCAGATTCACATAAATTTAACAATGACATATATACTATTCTTATTTCACTCATTCCTGCACCAGAAGTAAAACATTTAAAAGGCGACCAAAACTTAAGGTTAAAACACAATACTTAGATTAATTAACCTGATTACAAACATATATCTAAAAACAACATTAAAATATGATGCTTTTAAGTGTTGAGTTCTTTTTTATTTATATAATGTAAAGAATAAAGTTACAGAGGGAAATTCTAGACTGTCGGCATTAATGCAAAGTATACACAGATTTGTTAATTGCATATGACTTGGACATTAACAAAATTATAAACTCCTTTTTAAGTGCTTGCACACCTAATAAATGTGCACTTCTGATTGACAAATAAAAAACATAGAAAGAAACTATTACAATCACAGTCCTCACTTCTCATTAGTTTTTACAACACATGGCAAGTCTAAAAAAACAGAGATTTCCTGAAAGTTAAATAGTCTTAGGCTTCAGTGAAAAGCTTCAGCTCATTTTTTCATCATTCTGTTCTTAACAACAACAATATTCTCTTCTGTTCTATCCTTGAAAATCAAGGCTCCCCTCTGGCCAAATATTACCTTATGGGCTCTTCACTGTTAATTTCAAACATAGAGCTGGCCCCAAGTGCTCAACAGTGACCATGCCACCTTCCCAACCGTATACTGCATTGAAATCTTCCTTTTTCTACTCAGGCAATATCTCTAAACACAAGCAAAATTCAGGTCAAATTTATCCAAAACAACATATACTACCTGGGATCCAGCAGCCTCAGGTGGGCCTCCCATACCCAGCAACACGCTGGTTCCATTCAGCTGGGTGGTACAAGGCGATTGCCAGCTGTCCGTCCACCATATCCATCGGGAATTTCTGGCAGCTCACAGACCTTTCATCTTAATGCGGTCCCTTCCACTCTTTAGGCAGACCCTGCCGAGAACTACATGACTTCCTCCCCAGCTCTTCATCTCCTCCCTTAAATTCACAAGAAAATTCTGTTGTATTCTGTGAACCAATCTTCCACCACAGCTCTGGCCAGTGTAAAGATAGAAGCAAGACTGGTTCATCCTTGATTACTGAATTTATTCAAAAGCTGTTCTTTTCTAAAACAAAAGAATAACCCTATCCTTAGGAGGAATGTTATATTCCATCAAGGTCATCTAGGTCAAATTGCCACCTCTAAGAAAATAATACTGTTTGCTTCCTATCTGATCTATGACTATTACCACTTCTACAACAACAATGATGCTAGGAGCTTGCTGCCACTGGCTGGGGTGGGGCCTCCTGCATGGCTCATCCAGCCACAACCAAAATCCTATGCATCTGGAGCTATTAGGACACAGCATGTCAGCCTGCAGCCAAAGTTCTCCCTAGTCTGGGTCTCCCCTGAGTGTAAACACTGGCCACTTTGGGGTGCTTCTACCAGAGCTCTTTTCCTTTCATTTCTCCTTTTTATTATATGTCAACCATCATTATGCTTTTCACTGAAACTGTGGATGTGGATGTTACTGATGAGTTTTGTATTATAACATGAAAGAGCATATAATAGAATCTTCATGATAAACAAGGAGGCTTAGGAGTGACAGATTAAGCCCCTGAGCTCTGGACAGTGATGACACCCTTGGATCCTAAAGGCAAAGCCTCTGTTCCCTCAGCAGCAAGAGACCATAAGTCAAGAGCTGAGCTGAAAACTGGTCTTGTCCTCACCTATTTATGGATAGAGATCAAATCTCTCTGGTATCCAATAAAGGATAATGGTTATGGTTAGTACAACATCTGGTTTATAAATGTTCTTCTCTTTACCATTTGATGGGATGAAACAATTTGAGAAGAATAAAGTGATCACTAAAAACAGAAACAGATGTAAATTGGATTTGAGACAATTATGCAGTACATCAGAAGCAAAATTTGACCTTGGATTTCAGCTAAGGTAGGAAATGTGGCCTGGAAGGGAGTTTCCTCCTTTTAGTTCAAAAGAGGGAGAGTTAAAGATTGAGTAACTTTCCTGTAATTTCCTAATTCTACTTTGTTTATTTCACTCCCAGGCAGTAGATGAAAAAGGCTTTCACTCCAAATATGAATTGTTGGAGGGGGGGTTTAGAGGATCTCGGCATGGCCATTCGTGGGCCCAGGCCCTGCGGTGAAGCCATTGATGTAATCCAGGAACAAGGCTCTGCCCTTTTCAAGCCTGGACCTCTAAAGGAAAGGCAGGGCAAGGAGGGGCTGCTCCTTGTGATCCCAAAGGAAACAGCAGTCAGAGGCAGACACAGAAGCAGAGTTACGCTTCCCCATCATACTCAGCCCAAAGCATCTCTTACAGCCCCCTTACATAACCTGAAATATACGAACAGGAGGCTATGCACAACCAGACATCTCCACTTATTTCTTCTGCTTCTTTCCATTGTAAAGGTCATTGGAAGTGAAGGCATTCCTGTTCTTTTCCTGAAGCCAAATAGACTCCCATAGACTGTTGATATGGAACACTCCCTCTGGATGACGTCTCTAGATCTCACCACTCTAGTAAAAGCTACAGGGAAATAATTCAGTACAGATGGATACTAGTTTGTACTGGTGGCTTCCCTGCTTGCTCTCTACTTCTCAAACTAACTCTGCTAGTTTACACAGAATGGCCTGTGGAGGTACCTGCCCTCTCTGGTTTTTAGGCCAGCCTGGCCAACAGGAAACACCCAAAAGAGACAGAGGAGAAGAAAGGAAAATCTAGGGCTTTCCCCTTCTCTCTCACTTCAGGTAGCATCTTTAGCAAAGCAGCTCTTCTCTCTAGGATCCCTAGGGTCCACCATCCCAGCCTAAGGAGCACCTGCACCTCCTGACCAACCAGATCTAGTCAGGTTGAATTTCTCTGTCCCTCCAGCCCAGGGATGGTGAGCCCTGTTGCTGTTCTTTGCTCTCTCATATGAGGCTTATTCTCTCTTCATCACCTGCATTCAATCATCTCTGCTGAGATACCTAGTTGGGTTTCGCTTCCTCCATCAACCCCTAGCAGTGTGGGCAGGAATCACACAGCTGTTCCTGTAAGAACCAGGAATGCTAGGGTCAGGCAGATGTGTGCTCCTAGTGCAGCTCTGATGCTCCTAGCTAGGTGCTTTCAGCAAACTAAATCCACCTCTGGGCTTCCTCTTTTTAATGTTTTCCACACCATTGGAGATTGAACCCAGAGCTTCCATACTGAGCTACATGCCCTGCTCTTTTTTATTTTTTTAATTTGAGACAGTTGCTAAATTGCCCAGTCTGGGTTCAAACCTGAGATTCCCCTGCCTCAGTCTCCCAGAGTGCTAGGATGACACAGGTCTGCCATCACATGCAGTTTAGGTTTCCTCTTTTATAAAATGCTAATCATAGTAATATTTGCCTGATATTCATGAGAATTAGACATAATCATGAAATAGTTCCTAAGTGTCCAGATTTCTCCAAATGGTATGAATTTAAGAGTAGAAATTCAGGGGATCCACATAGAGTAACACAATCTTCATCAAGAATATTTTTAAAAACCATCAGTTATCACCACTTGCTGGGAAGGGGAATAGACTTCTAAAAAGCACGGTATGGATGTAAGCTAGGAAGAAGGGGCATTTCTTCAAGTAGAGTAAGTATATGGAAACTTCACTGCATTGTCTCAGATCTTTGCATCTCTAACAATCCCGGGGCTGGGTGGGATCCTAACATTAGCATGGTACAGCACCAGTTGTTCACTAGTTCTGGCCTCTGGGGTTCCTGGAAATCTTGTCTGCACTCCTGTCATCATTTCCATTGTTATTTTTAGGACTCCAAGCGCACTGACTAAAGCTGGGCTTCCCAGTGGTTCTGTGAGCCCCTCTTTTGGGCACAACCTGTCTCATGAGCTTTGCTTTTCCAGCAATAATGAAGTGGCCACATTTCCCCTAAGCAGAGCCTAACTTGGCAAAACCACTTGGGTTTGTACTGACGTAAATTGTTGCCCCACAAAACAAATGTAAAAGTTCAAGTTTAGTGTTTTCTTCCTGTGTCACTATAATGCATTCTTTTTCTTAACCCCAGCCCTAACCAGCCTGCAGAACTGCAAACTTCCCCTACAATGCTTTTTACCTCCTCATGTAGTAACTCCAGAATATCTCTCTATAACACTAAAACAATTACTCACATTGCTGTAATCAAATCAAAAGGACAATGCAAACAGGTCAGTTGCTATTATCCATAAACCTAATTCCAATGATTTTCCAACCAGCTTTACTGGATTCACCAATATACAACTGCAGTGGCCTTGTTTTTTCATTAGGTCACAGTCACCCCACAGCGTGTTCTTCAGAAACATCACTCTTAGTCTTTGCAATCTGCTCATGGCATTTCATGACCTGGTCTCTTACACCTCAGTCTTTTTCAATTTTTCATAATGCCATATAATATAAATAGCCCTTGTTTGGCAAATGAAAATTCCCTGAAAGAAAACATGAACCTATTTTCAAGTCCTTTCAAATCCTTGTGAGGATTTATTTTGAGTCTTTCAATATGCGTGAGACATTATTGTGAATCTTCTTCAGGGTCACTTCTGTACTGCAGAGGAGTGTATCAGGTGACTGATACACTCACCTGGAAAAGCAATTTGAGCTTTGGATTGATTTTTGAAGATGCAGGATCCTAGAAATAGCCTTCAGGTGCTATCCCATGGAGCTCTGGTAACTACTCACATGGGTGGTACTTTCTAGGGTCTTGTCTAGGGGCCATTCTACAACTGTTGTCATGCCTTTAAAAACTCCAGCCCTGTTCTATGCCATGTTCTTGTGTGACCATTTAAGAGGAACTATGAGTGTGGACTTGAACTTCCCAGTATGAGTAGAGAGTGAGCTCAAGCAGTCTGATAAGATAAGGAAACTGTCAGTGAAAGGTTTGCCTGAAGTCTTTTGGACACATTCACACTCTCCAAGGCTTTTTGTGAACCAATTCTAAAAGTCCAACTGATAGTGTTCCACCACTCATTCACAGACAATTGCAGCAAAACCCCACAATCCCACTGTCCACATCCTGGAGAACAGACCAACATGAGAGGGTAGACGTGCAGAGGCACATGACTGCTTGGTGTGTACTTGGTCGTAGTTGTCTCAAATGTTATCTCTGCCCCAATAGCTGAGGAAGGAAAGCAGACAAAGCTTCTGGAAGGAACAACCTTAATGAACCCCATAGAACTATTCTCCTGGGAGCTGCAGTAGGTCACATGTGGCCATTGGCTGTCTCACCAGGTTCCTTGGGATAGTGTTACTCAGTTTGCAGACAAGCAGAAGGGATTAGGAGTGAAGTCTGAGAGCCACAGAAGGCAATTTTTCTCTCCAAGAAACTCACTGGCCCTGCTGGGGATCCAACCCATGACCTTGGACTTGTTACCATGCTAACCAACCATACCCAAAACATATACAGGTCTGCAGCCAGAGGAACTTCAAACCACCCCTAAGAATTTAATCAACAGAGCCCACAGAAAAACACAGAAAGTAAACACATTCTATATAGGCGAAAAGAACAGAAGATTTGGAAAGAACATTCCCTGAGTTCCTCAGGCATCTGAAGGCTTACTGGAAATTTCCACTTCAACCCATTTTCCTCTCTCAGTTCCTACCTCTATGAGCACTTAACTATTTGGAACTTTCAGTCTGTGGTGCTGGCACCCAGCAGACAAAGTTGCTCTTCATGCCACATTCAATGGTCCAGCGCACCTTCACACGAAGGTGAAGTCCACTGTGCCACTGGTCAAGAAACTTTCAGCCCTCACATTCTTCCTCTTCGTACCCCAAAGGCATCATCACAAAGGCTCCAAAAGTTCTGCTTAGCACACCCCAGAAGTATCAGGAGCTACCATTCCAACTCAGTATCTGACTTTCTCTCATTTTATACTACAACTGAGCTAGTCACATGCATCCTGCTTTGCATCTCCTTCACCCCACCTGGAAAATGTTTCCTTTTCCTTCAAACAGTGCAACATGAGCTATGGTTTAAGGTGAACCATGCTCCTAACCCTGTTAGGCTACTTCTAACCCTGTGGGTCATTCTTTCTATGAGCTCCTGGATTTCACATTCACAATCTCATCCATTCCAAGTCCAGTCTTCTGCTAATCTAGCACTAGGGGCTTCTCTAGTGTGTAATTCTTTTCTGAATATTATACTGTAAATTGTTGGGTGTACAGATTTGGCTTTTATGTCATGGGCATTTACAGAATCCTCACATGTAAGAGAGACTTCTCTCAAAATATAGCCAAGGAATATCTGACTTACATTACAATAATGGAGAAATGGACAATTAAAAAAAATAAGCAAGGTGTTTTGAAATAGTAAAATAAAGAAAATAAGAGGGAAATATGATAGATAAAACACCAGTAAGATGAATCAGTACTAACAATTCATGAAGCAGTCCAGTGGGGTCAAGCAGTCCAGTGAGGAAATCAAATCTTTACACAATAAGGTGCTCCCTAATTCTGTCTTAGGTCCCCTGTCCCTGCAACACTGTCTCCCTTACAAATGCCATCTTTCCTCCTCCAAGCAGGTGAAGCCAGACTGACTTCCTCTCCAAAAAAAACTATGGTCAGCCAGGCCTGACAATTACCTCCCCTTTATTGAACTCTCAAGGCAGGGCTGATGCCCATTGGGGTGCACTGTAATTATAAAATACCTATAAGATTTCAAAGATTTAGAAAGAAACAACAGTAAACATAATTAATAATTTATGCTGATTATTTCTTGGAAGTATAACATTGTAGCTACAATGAGAAAAATATATTATTAAAATTAGCTTTGTAGCTTTGTCTGTTTCTTTTTATTTTTTTTCTAATGTAGCCACAGAAAAATTTAAATTACAGGTGGCTTACATTTATGGCTCCCATTATATTTCCCCTGGATAGTGCTGACCTGGAATAGCCACCAGGCACCCAGAGAGGAAGCCCTTAGAGCTGACTGTGACTATACTTGGTACCTTGTGTCCCATACAGCTGGGACATCACCATAGGATCACCATCACCAGGGGATCGATATCACCTTGCCCTCTCAATCTAGCTTTCCTACCTCAACCAAAGACTGCCTTCTAATTTCCCACAGTAAGGAACTTCATGAATCTTTGTCTTTTCTCCCCATTCATTGTTTTCCAAGTCTTGTGTGGCTGCCTCTGTAACATCTTCTCCCTTCCCTCCCTCACCTTTAGTCTCCTGCCACTGGGCTAGCCAGCTCTCCAGGGACAGCTTAATAGGACCCTTGCCTTGTCTCTTCCTCTCTACCTGATGCTTCCATGCCAGCTCTCCTAACCCACTTCCCTGATACTAGAATCAAAGACTAGAACCTGGGCCCCTTTGTGGGCTCCTTTCCAAAGATGAGTAGAAGAAATTTATGGAAAGAATTCCGTGTACTTGCCACTGGCTCTTCAGTATCTCACACACACAATCACCTTGCTTTGTCCCAACAACATCATGAGGGAAACCTTGGGCATACTTGGTAAGGTGTTGATCTCAAGATCCAGAGAAATGGAGTCACATGTTTTGAGGTGTGGAATGATCAGTGAGAGCAGTCTACTTGACCTCAGGAGTCTTAATCTTAAGTTTTTATGTTATTACAGCAGTGACTGAAGAAAGCCTTCACAATGGCCTTTCCTCAAAGCCGCCTTCTCTCTCAATGAGTAAATAGCTCCACTGTCCATACAGTGACTCAACATAAAATGCAAAGCAACCTTTGATGTCTGTCCTCCTGATTCCCAAATCCAAAACCCCACAGTGATGTACATATACCTTGCAGAGGTCTGCCCCAGCCCAGTCAAGCTTTTAATTTGGTTCTTTATCACTGTAGTGGATTGAAATTGTATCCCTCAAAATGGTATATTTGAATCCTGCTCTCATGCACATACTTACAAATCAAACCTTGGAGATTTGCAGATGTGTTAGGACTCTCTGAATATGATCATCCAGGACAGGGAGTAAGCCTCGTGTCTTTATTGGAGCAATGAGGGACAATTTGTGCCAAGACACAGGTAGATAACACGCCAGTAAGATGAATCACTGGTGACATAGATGCAGGAAAGCAGGCTGTGGGAAGAGATGACAGAGACAGAAGGGAAGCTGCCCCAGAGCTGGAAGACACAAAGAGGGTTTTCTCCCTCAAGCCTTCAGAGACAGTGGAACTCCTCCAACTTCTGGCCTCCAGAACTGTGAAAAATGAAGTTCTGCTGTATCAAGGCTTCCAGGATTGGGCCAGGGAAATCTGCGCTGTGATCGACAAGTTGCTGGATGCTCAGTGCTAATAAATCCAAGAGCTCACAACTGCACTCACAGGTCCCAACAAATACTGTGAGAAAAAAAAAATACTGTGAGATTTCCCTCGAGGTTCAATAAGCATCTCACATAAATGTCATATAAGAGGGCAACATTCTGAAATGTACCAGAGCAGCTGACTTTCTGCAACTGGACTGACCTCAGGAGAAACAAGTTATATACAATCTGATCTTTTAAAGTATTATCAAAGATTAACCTAGCTGGGGAAAAGGGAATGCACATCCAATCAGCCACAGCCTACCATGTGGGAAAAAAGGGTAACCAGCTCTAGCACCTCCAGCCATTCTTCCACATGTGCAGAGGAGAAAACAAGATCAATCCCTAGGGAAGGAGGGAGGCAGTAGGCAGGTGGGACAAGGGGAGTAAAATATGAGCAAGATGCTTAAGTATCAAACACCCAAGCTGAACGTAATCACTATGCATCATAAACACATACTAATAGAGTAGATACTGAAAATGGGAAAGAGAAAGAAAGAAACCTGAACTTGTGGGGTCAACAGCCCAGAGACCCACTGAAGACAGGCTCCATCACAAAGCCACCAACTACTTCCTGTCTACAACATCTGGCATGGCTGCTGTCTAGACCTCTTCACAAAGACACAAGTACTCACAGATGGGTTTAGGGAGGTGGTTGGTTATGGGTGTGTGGTACTAGGTTAAGGGTGTGACAAGTAGATCAGTCTGTTGATTGGATTAGCATTATTCTGGACATGGCTCAAGACCCACCTTGGGTGTGAGCAGCAACTAACAAATAGGCTTGTAGCCTAAATGGAATAAAAAGGGAAAGGAAGCTCACTGCTTATTTGCTTCCTGCCTGACCTACCATGGACTGTTTATCCTCTGCCATGCCCCATTCCGTGCCTTGGAGCCAGCTGACTCTAATCGAATTAAACTTCTGTAAACTATGAGCCAAAATAAAATAAACTATTCTTCCTGTAACTGGTGAGTACCAGGCATATTGTCTCAGCAACAAGGAAATAATTAAGACAACATCGTACCATTATATCCCTAGAGGCCTAGCTATAGCAGTTCTTCTATCCAGTACATCATGTCTAGCTATCAAAAGTTATAAAGCATACTAAAAAATTCACAAAAGTAGAAAATACAGAACAAATAGCCATGCCATACTAATGTTATCAAACCAGGAATTTAAAATAACTTCCATCATAATGAAAAGTGTGAATCTTAATGAAATACCATAAAGAAATGCTGCATGAAAAATATTACCTCAGAAATGAAAAATGCATTTGCTGGTATGAAGGTTAGGGTACACTGAACACAGTTGGGGACCATAGTTCTGAGCCTGCATATATCGCCACAGAAAGTTCAAAAACCGAAAAGTAAAAATGATAAAAGACTAGGGTGAAAGTAACAGAACACAGTATCCAAGGCTTGCGGGTGGGATAACTAGAAAAATTACAACATATGCATAATGGGAATACCAGAAAGACAAGAAAGAGAGCAAGTAATAGAAGAAATATTCAAAACAGAATGTCTGAAATTTTCCCCAGCTTAACGCCAGACACCAAACCACAAATCCAGGAAGCTCAGAGAACCCTATTGAATTTTGCCCATAATACTGGCAGCAGTTTAAGTTCAATGATGTCAAGTATTGACAAGAGTATGTGCTGATGGAGCCCAAGACGAAGGTTTAAAGCCTCCAAAGAAGGAACAGTGAGAGGTGAGAAAAGGACACAAAATATGAAGAAAATATTGAAAGAGTTTTGACCAAGAAGCAGTCAGAAAAACAGAAGGGTATGGGATTGAGAGACTGATTGACTGATTCATTGATTAGCTGATGGATGTGCTCAGGATGAAAGCCAGAGCCTTGCACATTCTAGACAACTGCTGTGTCACTGAACTACATCCCAGCCCCAGAAATAGATTTATTTATTTGCTATTTATTTATTTCTTTATTTTTATGTATTTAGTATAGGTTCTAAAGGTTCTCACTATATAGATCAGACTCATAGTGATCCTCCTGTTCTCAGCCCCCCAAGCACTGGGATTACAGGTGTGCGCCACCACGCCCAGTCTCAGGCACTGTGTCAGTGTACCCCGGGGACATGGCCAATAGGGCTTATCATGGCAGGAATCAAACCCTGGTCCCTGCACTCTGCCTAAACAGGCGCTTTATGGCTGGGGAGATGGCTCAGTGGAATAAGTGCTTCCCTGGCAAGTGCAAGGGCCTGAGTTCAATCCCTGGTTCCTCAAAAAAAAAAAAAAAAAAAAAAAAAATTAAATAAACAGGCGCTTTAGTCCCCTGAGCTATCTGGCTGGCCCGGAGATATATTTTTAATGGAATATGCTAAAAGAAATAATCCTGTAAAAATGTAGAGGATAAAGGTGAAAAATGGAGTGAAGGGAAAATTTTTAAAAGTTAAATCTTTGTGAAGTTGAGGAGGTATAAGATCTAGACCATTTCAGGACAAAAAAAAAAAAAATAGTCTGTGGCAAGAGATGAGAAAGCAGTGCTGCCACAGGTGTGTCTGTAGAACTGGTAGCTGAAAAATTACAGTGTGCCTGTCTGATGAAAAACTAAGAAAGAATAAATTGAGAAAGAATTCTCCATGAAGCAGGAGCCCAGATAGTCTGGCAAGGTAGCACATGCCTGTAATCCCACCACTCAGGGTGGAAAATTCAAACCTAGCTTGGTCAACACAATGAGACGTTTACTTAAAATAAAACTAAAGGAGCTGGGAGGTATACCTTAGTGGTAGAGTGCTTGCACAGCATGCATGAGATCCTAAATTCAGTCCCTAGTACCCTAAAGCAAGGTGGAGGGAGATTAGGGAAGACAGCTAGAGGTCTAACCTAAGAGTAAAAGTACATATTGTTCATTTTGGTCAGTAAGACCTCAGATAAATAAATAAATAAATAAATAAATAAATAAATAAATAAATAAATATTGACAGAATAGTCAAAGTTCAGGACTGCAATTTATAATGATGCCAATATGACCTTTCATCTCTGTGACCACAGGAATAATGCCCCAGGAAGAAAGGTCAAGATCATTTCTCACTGCAGTATTCAGTTTTATTTCCTTGCAATTTTATATCAACTCTTTATCATCCTTTGAAAAGTAGGCTGCCCAACCCCCCACTTCTTCTCTCATTCCATAGACCTAGTTCAGCAATGGGACCAAATCTAATCTTAGGTTCCTCCACTGGAACCCTCTGATGAGCTCAAATACCAATGAGCTCAAAACTTCTAGAAATTGGGGCCCTGATACCTTCATGTTTTTAAACAAATTCCCCAAGTGACAGCTTTTTAGTCAACATCTGTCCACGTTTGGAACACGCACCTTGCTTCCATATGCAGCATGTATTCTGAGCTGCCTTGACTTTAGCAAAACAAACAGAAAAGCAAATGTGACAAATCAAAAGAGGATTTCCACTTCTGAACCAATTAAGGCTGCTCAGCAATAACCACTTGAGTCTGAAGTACACAGGGCCACTCTGTGTATAAGAAGTAATAGTTTGGGATGAATGAACTCATGGGTAAGAGCAGAGCCTGAAGGGCTGGGTGTGGAGCAGCTTCCTTCAGTGCAGGTCTTCAGGACGAGTCAGGAGCCATGACATCCTGTGCTGAAGGACTGCCAGAGAGAAGATGCTCTGAGGCCAAGGAAAAGTTGTGTAAGAGGAAAGCTTCAAGCGCAGCATGAAGGCTTGGACAGAGTCGCCTGTGAAATAAAGTGCCATTTATTCTTTTCTAATCACAACTCTATTTAATGAGGAGATCTGGCAGGGAGGAGCCCTGGGTGGATAAAGATGCTCTGTTACCCAAAGAAGCAGGCGAAGAGTGTGATCGCCAACTAAACCGGCCTGGCAGGCCCTAAATTACCAGCTGTTTCCTTTCTGTTCAATGGAAATAGAAAAATTAAACTTCTTAAAGCAATATGAGAATAATTCTTTAGACTCTCGAGAGCATGATCAGGGCTTTAGAAAAGAATCAACTTAACAGTGACTTCACGATGTGTCCCCAGAGCAGAAATTGGAGGGACCAGACACAGCACGTTCATCAGCCTTTCTAATGACATTCGCAGAGTTATTTTTATGCTTAATCAAATAAGTCTCAGACAGCTCTTGAATATGGAAAGGATGATACACAAATGTTTGTGCCAATTTTTGGTTATGCACTTTGCTTAAAAATGGACTTGGACTGGCTAAAATGTTGGCTGGAGAGCCCGTGTAGTGAGGACACTGTAAAATATCCAGGCACTTAACCCAAAATGTGAGAGACATCTTTTTTGCTTTGAGACTTGGGGTTGCAAAAGGTCAGCTAGGTGACAAAGCGACAAATTCACATTACACCATTTAACAAGATTTTGTAGGTTACATATTGAAGTAGGTAATTTCCAGCACCATTTCTTGGATAGGGAAAATTGAAATCTTCTATTAAAGGAATAATAAATGACTCAAAATATAAAAAAAAAAAAGCCTGTTCCTTTCATTTGCTTTTGCCTTAGAAATTCGAATTTGCAGCATAATACAATTTAGAACTAAAACAAGACATAAAAAAAATCTAACTGAAAACAATTATTCCACAATGAAGAGAGGCCATCAAATTTAGTTCAAAGTGAGCAATGAGCAACCCAAGAGGTGACCTGGCTTGTCACCCCAGCACAACAAGGGAAGCCAAATCTAGCTGCATACAATAAGTAATACTACCAGCCCAGTGTGTCTGAGAACATGCCTCTGACATTTCAAGTATGATATCTCTTGGGGAAAGAGAGGATCCCCAACATCCCGTGGCTGGGCAGCATCAGCCCTCCCCAATGCCTTGCCTTCATATCTTACTGATTTCTAGGAAATACCTGCTAGAAGAAAGAAAAGGAAGACCCCGGCAAAATCTTACCAAAACTAATTCATTTGAAAAGAAAAAAATCATTTTTTCCTAGGCTAAAGTAATTTGGTTTGGCTTTCCACATGACCCAAATTCACCAGATAATTACCAGTTCTCTGTTTCTCTTCGTGCCGTCTTGGTCTGGCTTTTGGATCCTGGGTGTACCCACAGTCCACGGGATTAACTGAAAATTTCCCCTGACATTATTAAACCCATATACCATGTATTTTATGGCCTGCTGCAGGACCCCATATTGCCAGCACTAGAAAATGTGCTTGGAAGATTGGCCCAGGCCCACAAAGTCCTTTTCCTCTTCAGGAGGAAATAAGGCAAGAGTTTGTGGGTTAGGAGAGTTGGTGGTACAAGCTCCATGAGGCCAGAGATGTGCCCATCAGAGGCTGCTTTATTCTGCGTACTTAGCACAGTTCCACCAGCTCACTGAAGGAGCTCAGTTAGTATTTTTTTTCTTTGCTTTGCTTTGCTTTGCTTTGCTTTGCTTTTCTTTTCTTTTCTTCGTCCTTTTGAGACAGGGTCTCACTATGCAATCTAGGCTGGCCTTGATCTCACAGTGATCTTCCTCCTGCCTCCACAAATTAAGGAATGCAAGACCAAAAGAACAACCCCAGGAAGCTGAGATAATGAATATGTAACTCCCCCACCCTTGGCTATTATAAAGAAAACTTGTCAGTGTTTCAGCTCTGTGTGTACTACAGAAATGCACACGTGTGCACACACACACACACACACACACACACACACACACACACGAATTTGCCCTCAAGCTGCTGAGCACAGGCAGTAAGAACCACAACTAGCAATTACTGCACTCTGTGTGCACCAGGCATTGTTCTAATGAAGTCCTTCATGTGTATTAATTCATCTCATCACTGCAAACCCACATGGCAGAAATTATGATTATGCCATCTGGAAGACAAGGAAGCCAAGGCTCTGAGAGTTTTATAAACTTCCTCAAAGTTTCTCAGCTAATAAGGCAAGAAACCCAAGATAGAAGACCTGGCTCCAGAGATCAGGCTTTTAATCACCACACTGTATGAACCCCTGAAATAAACCCTACAGGGTGCAGCTGGCTGACGTAACTACAACACATATGGGAGCTTGTCCTCCACATCTCCAAAGGCCTTCTGGGACTGTGCCTCTGTCTCATGGCACTTACTAGTGTCTTTGGCCATTGTAAAGATGGCGCCCTGACTGTATATGAAGCTTAGAAAAAAAATGGGCATTGTAGGACACTGCTTCCACTGAAAGGAATGGACTGACACACAGGCAGTTGCTTCCAGAAGGTTCTCAACACAGAACACTGAAGCAGCTAACATAGCCCTCCATAAATGCCCACTCATGCTTGGCAGGATACACCACCCTCCATGCTGCCAGCGACCCTCCACGTGGTCCCTCCGGTCTGGTCTTCTCTTCCCAACCCCAACCCTTTCTTTCTCCTTCCTCTTTTCAGGTCATGTGACCATCACCCACCAGCCCAGAGAAGAAAGGGCTTAATCCAGTTCTTCCCTCTCCCCTTTCTAAGCTAATTTTCTGTCACACACTATACCAATAATATTTTCCTCTCACCACAAAATCTGGCTCTTGCAAATCAAATCTTTTTCTGTTTGAACTACAAGAAGCCACTTTACAGATTTCCTTTCTTTCTACTTTCCTAACTGTCCAAAGTCTCCTCCAAGTTGCAGGGATATCTCTGGCTGAACAGGGAAGAAGTACTGTAAACATAAGCAGAGATTCCTGCTTCAAAGCAAAAGCAAAAACCTCCCTTCCATGCCAGGCAACTCAGCCACTCTGTTTAAGAAATCACCGAAGCATATTAAGTCACCTTATTTTGTTTCATTTTGTTTATTTTGATTTGCTTGGATTCTTCCTCCCCTAATGAGTAGAAGCAATTCTTCAAATTCTTCAACATGGTCCTCGTTCCAGAGGGGAAAAGGCCCCTGGGCCTTAGCCATGTCCCAGGACTATCAGTACCTTGCTGCGAAACTCAGGCAGGCACTGTTGTGGGCTTGGCCATCTGTGCCAGCTGACAATCCCTTTATCCACTTCTTACAAGGCAGACACTGCTTACACAGGCCAGATCCTCTCTGGAACAGTGTAGGTGGTGGGTTCTTGTCACCTTATAAGAATCCTAAGAGCAAGGGAGGGTTTTTTATTCCCATTTTATAAATAAGGCAGCTGAGGCTCATCATCCAAGTGTGGTGATAAATTTTGATACAAATCTGAATCTGCTGGTCGCTGAAGCTGTTTGCCCTCTACAACTATATAAAATTTAGATCAGTTCCATTGACACGTGTGTGTACATGCATATATGCATGCATGTGTGTGTGTTTGCATTTGTATGACTACAGAGATGCTAATTCTTTCATAAAGGAGACTTTAATGAGTACAGACAAAGCCTGAAATCTCTCTTCACGGCCCTGGAAAGGAAATACTTCATAGTTAGGCAGCAGTCACAGCAGAGTCGTGGGCTGATAGCCTCATCCAAGAAGATACAGGCAGCAGATGTGAGTGACCACGCACATTCCCTTTGGTTGACCAATCTGGATTGATTACGATGATGGGACAACTTTTCACCCTGCTGAGACGAGTCCAGAGTTGCAAAATCTTGAAAAAAGGGCAAGATGGAGACCACAAGCACTCTAGCAGGTCTGCTCTGCAGGGGCCTCTCATGCCGGCTTCTTGCTGCTGGAATGATAAGGCCCTCTGCGCAGGCCACTCCAGCGCTGAGGCGGGGGAGTCCAGTGAAGAAGTGGATGACGAGCCATCTGCAACCCCTCCCCGACACAGCAAGACGCTGTCCTGGCTGCCCTGCACGAAGTGGTCCTCCCGCTGCGTGCGTGGGAGAGATGACGTACGCCGTGGCCATAACTGCGAACAGGTGGGGCCACTTCCAAGAGATCTGTTAAAACTTTCTCTTTTCAAAGTCTAAGGAAATAATAATGTGGCTGCCCGAGTGAAAGCCTATCTGCTGCTGCGCGGCCGCCTGCACCTTGCTTGTGCGTTCAGAAGCCTCAATGCAAATTGCAGCTGTTATTTGTGCAGCAGGTTCCAGGGTTCTCTCACAGCCCTGGCAAAGGAACAAAAGCAAACGCTTTTGCTGCCCGCTACACCTGCGGCTGGGATGAATGGTGGCTGATGTCAGCCGCGTTCGCGATGGATCTGGAATAATCACGATGCCTTTCATTTGCCGACAACTTTGTGATTCATAAAGCCCTTTTCTGTGCATTCCATGCATTCATTAAAATGAAATGTGGGGCCTCCTTACAGGACACAAAGGGATGCTTTTTCAAAGTAAGCTTCTACAACCTGTATACAACCAGACGCTTTCAGAGTTCCCAGCAATATTTATTGCATGGTCTTAACCCTAACCCGCAACTTCCCACCCAACATGTTCTACATTATGACAATGACAATAAGTGCGTGTGTACAGATACACACACACACACACACACACACACACACACAGTAGGCATCCCAGTTTGGGTTGGGCTGTCTATCTCTTTTGCTTACTGAATTGTAAGAATTATTTGTACATTCATAGTAGAAGCTTTTGTCAGATATTTTGTAAGTATCTTCCAGTTACTCGCTCAGTCTATAATTCATATGTCATTTGTTGACTTTTAAAGTTATTAAAATTGCTAGTGCCAGATGTGACAGCACATGCCTGTGATCCCAACACTCGGGAGGCTGAGGCAGAAGGATCACCGTGAGTTTGAGACCAGCCTGAACTACATCAGTACTGAAGAAACAAAACAAAAGATTGCTGATGATTCTTAAGCCTAACTTTTTGATTCACAAAAAAGAGAAAACAAAGCCCAAAGAGGTCTTGTAGCCATTTAGGGGAAACATTAAGATTAGAACTCTAATCTTCTGACTTTTTCTTCTGCACTGATGAGTTCTTAACTCTTACAGTAGTCAAACAGTTCATATAAAACAATGAGAAAAATATCCTACTGATGGACAACACCCCATGGATGGGGCTCAGACATGACGTCGAAAATTCACTCACAAATGCACAGCCATACACTACGTGATTCATTTACATATAGTTCACAACTATACAAACAAAGCTATAACAATTGAAATTAGGCCTCTTTCCCTTGGGTAGAGGCCAGAGATGTCAGAGGACATGAAGAACTTTCACCTCAGGTCTACACAATCTATATTTATTTGTGAGGTAGTTGTACGGGTGAATCCACTGGTTAAAGTGCACCAGGTGAAACAAAGTGTGTGCATTACCCTGTGTGTAAGTTAAACACCAGAGAAAACAAAGAAGAAAACCAAAGCAAAACAGAGAGTTAACCAGTCCTTCCTGACATGACAGATATTTAGCAAAAGAGAATAATTCTGGCCCTGAAATGATTTTTAATCTGAATTATTCCTTTTGGCTGGCTTGCTCTATTACACAAACCATGAAGTTGCCAGATCTTCACTTCTTTGAATAATCTGGCCCCTTCTTGAATGAGCTGTGGCTTGGGCTCACCAACCTTCAAAGTCTCTCTGAGGTCCAAATTTCTGGGAATTTTTAAAAAGATGCCAAAGTCCATATAATCTTTTGAGTGGGAAGGAACATCCGAGGTCGTCTGGTTCTCGTCTGACATTGTGCAGGAGATTGGAGTGAGCTAGACTGGAAGTGACTTGTCCACGGTTGCACTGATAACAGCTTGGTGAAGAACTGCACAGCTCTCTCAAGTAGGCCTTGAGTGCCTGCTACCTTGGCACCAAGTCAGACACCACACGGGATTTCCAGATCCCAATGAGCCCTGCCTAGAGATACCAGTATATTTCTATGTGAGCAAAGCCATGAGCTCAGCTCCCATATACTTGTGTCAGGCGCCAGAGGACAGGGTCAAAGACTTGAAAAGAAAGCAAGACAGAGATCAAGGGGCCCAGTAACAGAACCACCCTGTGTCTTTTCCTATCCTGAACCAGGCAGCCATCAAACAAGGTCCCTCTTTGTCCTAGTGCTTCAATTCTGAGACTACATCATAACAATGGCAAACAGTAATTTTAGAATCTACTCCAAAAATGCTACAGCCTAAAATAAATTCAGATGGCCTAAAATAACCCTGAGAACCTGAACTTCTCTATTTCATAAATTTTGATTTCCTTTGCTTAAAACTTGTGTCTCTGGGCAAGGTCCTTATCTTCTTCAGTGAATTTAGTAACATGGTCACCTACTTGCTGCAGTCTTAGAAAGTGATTAGAGGAGCCAAACATGATGGATTTATTCCTCAAAGCAGGCAAAGCATAAGAATTCACCTTGGGGTTAAAAGCATAGTGAAGTAGACACAGGCTTAGAAGGAAAGTCACAAGTCACAGTCCCACCTCAGTTCTACCCCAAAGCAGCCATGTGCCCACTGTCCCGGACAATCATTTCCCCTTGCTCCATCTCTATTTCTTCATTTCCAGTGGATTTGACAGACCACAGAAGCACTAAATTCTCAGGCCCTGCTTGTCTGAAGAGCATGACAGAAAGTAAGGCAGCAGGGGGTGAAAGAAGAGGTGGAAGGACAGGGCACCAAAGGGAAGAGGAGAAAGCTAAGGAGACCCCAAGAGAGACAGATTTCTTGGAGATTTGGGAGACAGACTGCTAGATGAGGCCTCCTGGTGCCTCCTGAAGCAGCCTCAGGCCCCACTTCCTGTTGCTCCACACATGCACTCATGGGGCAGGTGGCCCTATCTTGACCACATTGGCTCTAAAGTTCCAGGTCCTCACCCTGGGAGGTTATAGATATTTTCCTGTACTTTCTCCTTCATCTCCAATCTCTCCCTTTTGTAAGCCATTGTGACCCATCCCAAATATTCCTGTGTGTGTGTGTGTGTGTGTGTGTGACACACTTCCTTCTATTCTAGAACATTAAAGACTTGGTGGAGATCTATGGAGACCATGTGTAATTGTGTGATCCACTGCCTGTCCCCTAAAGTCATTCCAAATGTGGCTCAGAATTTACCTGGGATGCAGGTAAAGTTTTCAACAGTAGGAACAGACTCAGTGTCCATCAGGAGCCCAGTTCCCAGAGAAGAACAGTTATCCTGAGGGCATGGCTGAGCCCATTTCATGGAGCAATCTGAGGCCTCCCCCTATGATAGCACAAGGGTGCATGGGTTTCTTCATATCACCTCTTCAGAAGATAGAAGTAGAAAAACTGTAATCTTGCTGGACACACCTTATTTTTTCCATCATCTACAAAACTAAACCAAACTCCCTCTCACAGCATGAAACCCCAATCCATCATGGACTTCTTCCAACCCTGTCTTCACTTGTAGCCATCTCTGGGATGGAGTGATTCTGAATCCAAACCACCAGGAGAACTATAAAAGGTGTGATGCTCAGGCCACCATACAGGTGGTGACAAAGCCTTTAGAGCTTACAAGGAAAACACAGAGCTGCAGTGTGTATGCCTCAGTTTTGCCACCACTACCTCATGACCATATCCAGGGATGAAAGTCTGGTGTGGGTGCTTCGTGAACCCTGTGGCCAGAGAAGACACTGATCTGAGAGTTGGAGAGGAGCCTGGCAAGAATAGTGACGGCCAGGTGCCATTTGTGAGCCTATAAATCAGTATAAGGCAGGGATTGAAATGTGCTTTTCCAGTTGTCTACCCAAGGAATTACAACACAAATGGTCTGAGGGCCCCACTCAGAAAAACTCAGGCCAGGTTGTCCACACCCATCAAGCACCCCCCCACCCCTTGGCTTCATGCTCTTCCCCTAACTTTTGATCACCTCCCAAATGTCAGCTCTCCTCTGTGACTTTCCCTGACCCTCCTGGTAGAGTTTCCACAGATTTTTGTACACATTTCTGCTAAAGCACTTGTCATACGCTTTATGTGGCCCTTGTGCCCTTTCAACTGTATTTTTCTTCCTTCACCTTGCCAGTACCCAGCACAGTGCCTGGGACATAACTCAAGTCAATAGATGTTTATTGAATTAAATGAGGTTGTTAATGGAGCCCATGATCCTATCAAATGTCCATCCATGTGTGGCAAGACTACAGATGCTGACCTGAGCCACAGGGAAGGTCCTAGCAACAGGCAGGGCTCCAGGAAGAGCCTGTCCCAGGACGCAGGCTAGGGCAAAGCCTCAGCCAGCACCAAGGGTATACAAAACAGATCTGGGCTGTTTCCTGGCACCAGCAAGGACAAGGGGGGGTTACTGAAAGTTAGGGCATAGGCAGCAGAATGGCACCCTGAAAATTCCAGTGTAGACCCATGAGTCAAAACTCTGATACACAATTAAAAATTTCCAGGACACACATTAAGAATCTGAATTTTAGCAAGAGTCCCAACAATTCTTGTGATCAAGCAGGTCTGGAAAACTCCTACATCAACCTTGGGAAGTACAAGAGTGGTAGAAAAATGAGCTGTTCCACATTACCTAAGTGCCTGCAATGGTAGGAAGTAAGAGAAATGTAGTCTAGGAGAAAGTGGTTCAAGTCACCCCAGGGGCTAGGAGTCAGAGAACCCTCCTAACAACTGCAGCTCTTCCCCCACTTCTCTCATGAAGCCTGGAGATGGAACATGGCTGAATCCCAGAAAGGACATCAGAGAGAAAGGGAGCAGGCATGGAGGGAAGATATGAGGAGGAAGCCAGTGCAAAGTGTGGGCAGGAAAATAAATCAGAGTGCAAGCAAAGGTCATCCCTTTCCCTCCCAAGCAACAGCAGCACGAGGTTATCATCTTAGTCAGATTTCAGATGCTGGGAGATGAGGAGAGCATGAATATGTCATCAGCTGAAGTGAGCCAGGCTGCAAGGCCTGTGGCCAGAGTCTCACTTCTGACATAGACTGTACCAATGCCACCCTCAGCTTGACAATTCACCAGCAAAAGTCATAGAGTTCACTGAAGGGTTGGACTCATGGTTAGGGTTTATCCCAGGGAAAAGATGAAACCAGACAAAGAGAAAGAGAGGACAGAGGTCAAGACTATGCATGAGAGGCCTTCACAGTCCTTGGGATCCATTACCATTCCATTACTGATGTGTGACAAAATAAACAGTCCTGCCAGCTTGAAGAGCACAGTGTCCAGAAACTGTATTGAGCCTTCATTATGTAGACGGACTTGATTGATCGCCCACATGGCTGAGTCATTCTCCAGCTGCCCTCCTTCTCTGAAGCCGGGACTGGAGGAGGCTGAAGGATGGCAGGTGTGCCTAGTCATCACCATCTGCAGGCAGTGCTAATGCTTTCAGAATTAAAACTGGATTTTCCAGGAGCCACAGGGCCTTTTCTCACATGGCATGGTCTTGAGATTGGCTCAAAACCAGGTCATAACTAGTACTGCTTGATGGCAAGCTCATGTACCAGTCGGCATCCCATCCCTGAGACACAATGCCTGACTCCATGAGTTAGAGGAGAGGTTTCATTTGGCTCATGGTTGCAGAGGATCAGTCTGTAATCTGCTGGCTCCAAGACAGAAGGACCTGGTGAGCAAAGATACCAGCCCATGGAGCCAGGAAACAAAGCAAGGGAACTGGGGCTCTGGGATTAAGCTAATGGTCATAGTGTAGAATGGAGGTAAAGACTCAGATATGTGTATACTCACATGACTCACATGACTCACATGACTCACATGACTCACCTATATCTTAATTGTTCTGTGTTTGAAAGGAGCACTCCTGTGTTCCTAGTTGTATCCCAGCTATTAAACCACTGTTGGTGGAATATTTCACAAATAGGAGATACAATGGATGAACCCGGGATTCACAAGCTAGTTGAGGAACATAATTCAGATAAATGAATTGCATAACCATTTTTCACCTGGAACTCAGAAGGATATGGGAGATGCTCCTATACTGGGGGTTGCTAGGGGAGATACATGTGAGTGCTGGGAATGTGTGGATTTATATTGAAACTCTGATAGAGTTGGAGGGTCCCACCAGAGAGAACCAAAGGCATAAATGTGAATCACAAGCTATAATACCATTACGGTTCATATCTTGATGTCCCCCAATTCTCATGTGAGAACAGGTAAGCTTTTGAAAGGTGACTGGGTCATAGGGGCTCACAGCTGAGCCCCTGCTGCTACGAGGTGGGCCAGGCCTGAAAAGGCAGTCACTGTGGGCATGTCCTAGAGAGACGTGTCCCCCTCCTCACCTTCTCCCTTGCTGCTGCCTGCTCCTGGCTATCACAACATGAGCTGCTCTCCTCTGCCAGGCTCCTGAGCCATGTGGCCCAGCCTTGGTGTCAGCCTACTTGGGACTGAAATCTCTACAAACTGCCAGCCAAAGTAAACCCCTCCTCCTCCTCCTCCTCCTCTAGGTTGCAAGGGTCCAGTGTTGTGTCTCTGGGACAAAGAGACTGAGATAGCTGCACCTGTGGAAGAGTTTAAAGGGGAAAAATCAGTAAGGCATGAAAAACAGTAAAAGTCTCCGGGCTGACCTTGGAGCAGCCAAGTGATTTGGACAGGACAAGGGGAAGCAAAGAAAGCCGCTTGGCCGTTCGTGGCCTGGGGAGCCAATGCCATACAGTCTGGCTCCCTGGAGGCCACCGTGTATATAGTTCCATAATAGAAGGACTTAGATAAAGCCTTAGAGTGGCCTTCAGACTCTGATATGATAGAAACAAACAGCACATTCCTCAGGGTGCTGAACAGTAACAAAGACGTAAGGCCCTTTACCACTGTATTTATGAAGCAGCTGCTGCATAATCAAATATGCAACATAAATGTGTACAGTTATGATGTGCTGATTAAAGGTCTTGGAAATAATAGATTCAAGATGTAAAAACTACAATTCTTGGAGGAGAAAAAGTTTTGAGAGGTCAGCTGTTAACTGGAACAGGCAGTGAGGATAATCAGAAGGGAGACTGGAGGGCGCCCTCTGAAGATCAGGGATAAACATCCCAGCATCCTGAAGCACCACATGCCACTGGCATAAGTTTGGTGACAAAATGATTTAGTAATTCCAGCTATTCACTAAGATATCTTCTACTATAGACCTGATCAAGCTACTTAAAATTCAAGGGATCCAAATCTTAGTCTGAATTATGAGATTTTTAAGAGAAGTTAACAGATTTTATCTATGTCATTATTTAATTAATTCTTTTAGTCATTTAGTCAACAAGTATTTGAGCATCTCCATGGTTTCAGACTCTTAGGATACACACTGACACACAACAAAAGTCTCATAGAGACTACCCCCATTGAGGGGGTCAGATGATTAAAAATTGGTCTAGAATCTAATATCTGCTAGCGCAAGCTCAGGGGGTGGGCTCAAAATCTCAAGGGAATGAATACAGCTGCTCTCCTGTTGTAAGGTGGATGGAAAGTGGGGTAGGCATCTACATATAGCACACTCTCTTTGTCTCATTCTCTCTGTTCCTTGGGATATGTCAGGGAAAAATTCCAGGTGGGGAAAGGCTTCCGGGGACCCTGAGGCTGCAATGAATTTTACCTGTAGGTCTAAACATGACCAGCAACAAGATGATTAGAGTGCAATAAAGTTGCAGAGGCAAGCAGGCTGACTCCTAAGACTTTTGTAAGCCATAATAAAGTTTGAGCTCTATTTGGATTGCAAAAGAAACCCTTAGGAATATTTCCTTTGTGTTCTTAGGAGCTCAGTAACAGAAGTGGCTAAATACAGGTATTTCCTACTCTTTCTATGTCCATGCCTTACCTCCAGTTTCATGGGAAAGCAGACCAATGTGAACATTCACTATTCCTGTCACCTGACGAATCCTACATTTCTTTTCCTCCTCTTCACATGGTGGGCTTACCTACTGCACAGTGACCCAAATTCTATTCCTGAGTGATCTGAGCTATCCATCAGCCCTGCTAACAAGAAATGCTATAGTCTCCCCTTACTTTTCCACTGGACAGGGAAATCCTAGGAGCTTCCTCCAGGTTTCATCCCTACTCCTCCACATTCTACCCATGAATCAGGATACTGTCAGGCAGATGCGATCACTGGGATTGGCCACCTCAGCCCATCATGAAGAAGTTGTTCATCTTCCCTACCCTCTGGGAAAAGGAATGAGAACTAGTGCAGCCTCTGTCCCTATTGCTTCCTCTGTGGCTGCATTTCTTCTCCAAGTACTGAAATGCCTGTGTGAATGTTGCCGGGGACGGGGTTGTACTAGATGTAAACATGCAAAGTGGCACTCCTTCCCTTCCCACTGCCCCATCATCCTTTTGGCTCATGGATGCACATCTTCTGCAGAGGTAGATACTAATTGGAGCACAGGTGAACTCAGGCCTCACTGCTAAGACGAGGCCCCAGTCTTTCCAAGTGCTGACTTTGAATCTGCACTACCCAATCCCACCACTGGTTTTACAATGCCATTGTCTGCCAGGATGTACAGTAAGATCATGAGTTTCCCTGAGCATTGGCTGGCTGGCTTCTCTGTTCTAAACAGAGTGGTAGCTCATGAGACACCTGGAATAGCTACAGATTCTGGCTTTGGCAAGGAAAAAGAGGGAAAGGGAGATAAATCCAAATGCAAATAATGTCTATCTGACTGCACACTAATACACTTCTGCCTTCTCCATGAAGAGAGTGCTGGAATTAACCTCTCACCAAGGGACTCCCTGGTCTCCTAACGTGGTCTCAGATGGAAAGGAAGGTCAGTGTTGTACCTGGAACTCACCATGTGGTAATGCAAGAAATCTTTAGTGAATAGATGTCTACACAAGAACCTCCGTGCCAATCCTTGCCACCATGACCACCTACCTGCAGAGCCCACTGAACACCACCAAGTCGAAGTCAAAGCCCCATCAGCTCCAAGCAAAGGGTAGGTCACACTGGCCACTATATTACTGTGGGAAGCTTTTGTCCATATTACTTGAAACTCAAAAACTGTTGGCCCGTTCTCAGAGGTATCTTAGAGGACACCTGGCCACAACGGAATGTGTGGTTTGTGACCAGAAAACACTGTTCACAGCTCTCATGGTGTGTTATTTAGTGACAAACATCAGAGAAGGGATGCCCTTTTTATCCTTTGAGCCCCCAGAGTAGCTGGGTTCTTTCCTGTTGTCTATCTTCTCCCTCCAGTCTGTAACCCCAGTCGTTCTAAAGGATGTCTTTTTTTCCTGTCTGCAGACTAGACAAACTAGGATTTGCTTTGACTTTTGGTCCTAAGGGTTTTGCCTCCAGCCTTGCCTGAATGCTGCATCCTCTCTGCACTCGTCCCTCTTTCTGCCTGAGATTTTCTCTCCTTCCCCCATTCCTGAGGCTCCCTTTCCTGCCCCCGATTCCTTCCTATCCCATGAGCTCTCAGACAACTGTCCCAGGAGCTCAGCCATCACCGTATTCTCCATAAAGGATGGTGCCATTACCCACTCCCATCTGACACAGAGCTATCGTCCAGACCCTCTCTGCACTTCATGACCCTGTCCACAGCCTGTGACGTACTGATGCACTCTAAAGAAAGAGGCTCTGATCCTATCACACTACTAAAGTACTTAAGATGACATTTTTATAATAATGGCACTTTTTGAACTAATCACAGGGACTTCTTCTGGACAAAATCCACCCTTCCTGGGGAGACACACAGCAAAGGAGAAATGCTCCCACAAATAGGCCCATGTGAAATGTTTGGAAATAATGTTAAAAAGTCAGTGTGTGTCTAAGAAGAAATTTTTATCCTCTCTCCTTTTCGGTGTCTCCAGATCTTAAAAATATCAAAACCTCCATAATCTCTTAGAGAAATTTCTTAACATATTGCTGGTCTCATTTACTATATACATGGGAAAGACCAATAAAAGGAAAATTTATAGTTTTTCGCATCACAAGCCAATAAGGAAAATGTTTTTCAGAAGGAGAAAGAAGCCAATCACAACGAAGTCAAGTAAAATTTTGGAAAAACTTCCAGGAATAAAGTTGAGGGACAAGACAGAAGGATGCTAAGGCAGAAAAAACTGAGTTTTTTAGAGACAGATTTCTCTACAGCAAAGAGACTCTTCACACAAGTGACACCACATAGCTCAAACCACAATTTAAAGCTGTTCTGTAGAAATGCAAGGATCAGAGAGTCAGATATTTCATAGGAGCTTATAAATTTAGCACTAGAAGGGATGTAATGATTAGTTATTGAAGTAATTAGAATAGTTTTTAAAAAAAAAATAGGTTCCCTAGCCAGACATGGTGCTGCACACATGAAATCCCATCATTCTGACAAGCTGAGGCAGGAGGATCACAAATTTGAGTTCAGCTTTGGAAAAGTCACGTGCCTAGCTCTACCCAGCTGAGCTTTCTCTGTTGCTGATTTATGCCTTGCAGACCTGAAAGAGTTCGTGTAGCCTGCTGACACTGTGGTTTAGCTCTAAGTGACCCCTGACAAAATTTTAAAAATAATCTAAAAAGAGGAGTTGGGAATAGAAATAGATATGAAGGCTCTGGGTTAAATCCCTCATGGGAGAAAAATAAGATAGTACTGTGTTAAGTAACAGAATAACAAATACCGTTTGCTATGGATAGTTTTCAGAGTGATATCCCCTCTCCTAAGTTGCTTCCATCCAGTATTTTATTTTATGTCACAATAGCTGCATGAGGTAAATACTACTCTCAACTATTCTCAGATGAGGAAACATGCTCAGCAGGCCACACAAACTCTTTCAGATCTGCACAGGTATAAATCAACAACAGAGAAAGCTCAGCTGCATGGAGGTCCAGTCTAGTCAAATCTCTCCCGAAGCCACTTATATGAGGAAGCAGATAAAGTTATGAAGGACTTCTGAGTTTTCATTATCTGGATGGATGGTTCTCCTATCAGAATAATCTAGGTTGTGCTATGTAAATAAACCACCTCAAATCTCAGTGATTTATAATACCAAAGGTTTAATTCTCACTCATGCTGTACTGCATTGTTAAAATCTGACTTCCCATGATCCACAGCCAGGATTCCGCATCGCAGAACCTCCACTCTATGGGATGCTGTTGGTCATTGTAGCTTAGCTCTAAGTGGCCCCTAACAGTCTCATGCATTCAGAGATAGGGCTTTTGGAAGGCCACTGGACCATGGGGCAGCTTTCCTGATTTGGAGATCAATCTACTGATGATTTCATAGCCGAATGTGCTATTATAAGACCATTACTAGTTCAAAGAGGAGTCTATTGAGGTATGTCCTGAAGGATGCCCTACAGTCCTCAGCCCTTCTCTCCCTCTGCTTCTTAACTTCCATGGGGCAAGCAGTCTCCTTCTGCTTTAGCCTCTGGGTAGAGCTGGACAGGCTTCCATGGACTGCACCCCTGCAACCATGAGCCAGAAGAACCCTCTCCTTCTTTACATTGCAGGTGTTGAGTATTTTTCTATAGTGACAGAAAAGTGATTAATATAGTCACCATGGCTGAAATAAGAAAATACTTGTGCTTGTCCTAAAAGTTTCTACCTGAGGTGTCATTCAACAATTTTGCTCCTATTTCATTAGTCAAAGTGAATTTTATGATCACACTAAATTTGAAGAATGTAGGGAAAGGCAGTGGAAGGTTCAGACTAACTGCTAATTAATACTAATTGTCAATTCTTAATTGTTAGTTGTTAAAAGATGCTAATTTTACCTCCTAATAGGGAGCACCATTGAAGGAAGAAATCTGGAAATATAGACTAATAGCTCTAATCACTACCTCAGTAGCAAATTCGTGAAATTGTGTTGACTATCCTGTCATTTTAATTTGTTTGTGTACTTTGAATTTTCTCGTATGCTTTGTGAACAAGTCTAACTCCAAATTATTTTCTACCACAGTGGCTATTTTAGACCACTAAATACACTTTCCTTCAAATATAAAACTACATAGGCAGCATTTCAGACCACACTAATAAAAACAAGATCTAAATAAAATTCATAGTCCAACAAATAAGTGGGAAAGTGGAGGCTTTGTGACATCACTAATATATACAGAAATGCTTAGCATATTGTCTGGCACAAAGAAGTACTCAATAATTATAGCTTCCTTAAATATTCCAGACCCCAGTTAATCTTTCTACAAAGACTCATCTATCTCAGTAACTGCCAAAGCCTATAGAAGTCAAACAACACTTGTGGCTCGGGTTCTGATTGCCAGATCCATGGTGCACTAGAAAACTATGAAAACAAAATGAATGGAACTGGGAGATGCTGTCCCCAAACACTTCCCTAAACAATGCTGAAAATTCAATTCTCCAGGCCAATTATTTCACACAAGCTGAGCTTCCTGAAGCTTGGATCTTTCTTATTAACCAGAACAATTTGACAGGTCCTGTCATGACTGTCCTCTCTGTCACCAATTACACCTGAATACAGAATCCTGGAGAAGGTCAAGGAAAGTGGGATACAATAGAAGTTGTTTACTCGAACAACTGGTACAATTTCTATTAACTGAAGAAAGACAGATATGTGTGTCCCAAGGGAAGTGAGGTAACCCCACACAACAACAAGCCATGGCAAGCAGACTGGGGAGCCTGTGGCAAGAGTGCATTCCCCTTAAGGATTAGGAAAACAAACACCAGCCAACACCAGTGGCATAATACTGCTCATCCCTTTAAAGATCATAAGCAAGATAAGAACCTAAATATACTAGGGGGGAAAAGAGTGGCTATTTTTTATTCCTTTACCTATAATGAAGATAACTTTGATGATAGAGGGTCTCCCCTACCTTAGTTCACTCAGATGGGAGTACTTCCACTGGAACCCTTGAGATTTCATTTTGCAATATGGAGAAATGCTTGCTGGGGGAACTTTCTAGGCAGATACCCTTGAATGCACTTCCTGATGAAGTAGGAGATGTGCCAGCTGACACTATAATGTTGAAAGGACTGGGAAGAAGTGGGGATGATTGTAATAATATGTTGCACAGGGCTGAAGGAGTGATGGTGGTGGAGGGCCCAGCATGGTGTGGAGGTGCCACCCAGCTACACAAAGGCCAGGGCAGAGCCTGGCCCATTGCTGCAGCACAGCTCCGAGGCTAGCTTGGGGACGTGTCCCACATCGTGAGAGCACCACAGAGTATCTCTCAAGAAAGAAAAGAAATGGTGGCAGGAGGAAAACTGAAAGTTTTCAATCCTGGAGATTATGATTGACAATTTAAGTAAGTTGTATAGGCTATGATTTCAGACATAGAAAAGTCTCTCAGCCAAGAAATAGATCATTTAGCTACTTGCAAATGCTTTCATCCCCATTAAAGATGCATTTCTTTGATCTCAGTCTAGTTGTTGTTAAAGATCAGCATCAAGTCACTGGCACCTTACTCTGAATTAATTAATGCTAGAATCCTACCCCAGAGATTCATCAACACCTCCTAGCAACAGAAAGAAGAAAGAGTGTTGCACATGTAAAGAGTTTTATAGCATACAAAAACAGATTACTGTAGGTCAAAAATCAGAGACTGGGAATTATGATTCTGAAAATATGATAGAAACACAGGGCAACTTTCATCTTTATCCCTTCTTTTGCATTTTTATTCAATATGTTAATTGGGTCATTTGCACAAACATGGATCTTTCAAGGACAAGAGATAGATATCTGGCAGCCATGGTACCACACCTGCAGTCCCAGCACTCAGGAAGCTAAGGTAGGTGGATCATTGTGAGTTTGCGCCCAGCCTGGGTTACACAGTGAGCTCAAGGCCAGCCTGAACTACATAGAGAGACCTTGTCTCAAAAGGCCTTAAAGAGAGAGAGAGAAAGAGAGAGAGAGAGATACATAAATGTCTTTTCAAGCCAAAATCAAAGTCTTGACAGCCTGAATTGTCATGTTCTTTCCAGAGTCAACAATTACCTTTTCACTGCCTAAAAATCCATTAGGCATGTGGCAGATAAAATATTTTTATTAATGAATAAAAGAATGAACAAATAAAACTAAATTTTTACCACTTCAATAACAGATGAGTCCTTAAACTAGTTCTCTTTTTAAATCAAAAATAAGATATAGCTTTTTTGAAAAGGATTAGCTGAATTTCTTGTGTGGAATAAGAAACCCTAAAGGGAAGTCCAGTCACTATAATTAAAAACAAGCTCTAAGAAATTGTTGGGCCAGTTGGGTAGCCCTCCCAAATAGCTACCTTGAAAGATAAGACATTTGAATATATAAATCTGGATTTGATTTTAGACAAATGAACAAAAAGATTGTATTCAAATCACTTCATGCCACCTAATTATTGAGCAACACACACACACACACACACACACACATACGCGCGCGCTCGCGCGCACACACGCAGCCATGCAGGCCCACTCTAAATGTCTATGCTCTAGTATGGTGCAGGACAGGGCTCATCTCCTCACTCATCCAAGCCACAGGTCAGCAATAAACACTACAGGTATATAGCAAGGATTTCCACACAAAGGGCATGAAAAAAACAGCTAACACACCAGCTACTGGACATCCCTTAGACTCGATGAGTTGATGCCATCATAGTAGTGCTAACAAACGTTGATGGTCAGATTACACACTTCTAAAAGAAGTAAAGAACTGGAAATGAAGAAAACACCCAGTCAAAATGGATTAAAGATCTAAACATTAAAACAGAAACACTAAATCTCCTGGAAGAGAAAGTAGGAGAAACTCTTGAAAACGTAGGGGTAGGCAAAGAGTTCATGAACAAAAAATCAAATCACACAGGTAATACTTACAAGAATTAACAACTAGGACCTCCTCTTATTGTTTTTCCACATCAAAAGAAATTACCAACAAAGTGAAAAGACAACCCACAAATTGGGGGAAAAAATCTTAACCACCCCTTAATCTAAACAAACCACTGGATTTTTTTTTTTTTTAATTTTAGGCTAGGTCTACAGGGTCTACAGAGTTTCACTGCATAGATCAGACTGGTAGTGATCTGCCTGTTTACAGCCTCCCAAGTGTTGGGATGACAGGCATGTGGCACCACACCCAATCTCAATTGCTGCCTCAGTGTGCCCCGGGGGCAGGGCTAACACAACAGGCCCAGGGATCAAACTCCTAGCCCCTGCATCTGTCTAAGCAGGCACTTTAATCTGCTGAGGTATTTGGACAGCCTTCCACTGGATTTTGAGCTGAAGGATCCATAGAACTCTATTCAGTAGCAACTGGTAAAGAAATCTAAATAGAGTGTGTATCTTATCACACCATCTTCAGAACCTCAACAAATAGGCAAAATTTTTTCTCAGGCAGGTGAAAGATAATTTAAAATAAAAAGATATATGTAGGCTAGGGTGTAGATCAGTGGTAGAGCAGGTACCTAGAATGGGCAATACTCTGGGTACAATCTCCAGCATGGTAAAGAAAAGAATGTGGTACATGTGTGTGTGCATGTGCATGTACGTATCGTCCTACCATCCTTGATAAAAGGAGCAGAAGAAAACCAGTGCTGGTATTGCTAGATTGTCCTTCTTTGCTCTTGCCATTTAAAAAATGTGAAGCTCATTAGGAAAGAAGCATTATATAAATTCAAAGCATTATCTTATCAAATCCCCATAATTATTTTAACTATGTGGTGTAATCCATACAGAGGCAGTGATTAAGCCATGGTGCAATTAAAACAACGCCATGAAACTAATCTCAAATGAGCTAGATGGACCACGCTATCTTTCTGTTTGATGTCTGAATGTAATTCTACCATACAGACACCATTAAATTCTTCCAATGTATTTTTAAATCCCTGGTTATCTGAGGGCGAGTACGGTCAGGGAAGTTTTGGGTATTGACAAAGAGTGGGAAAGGATCCTGAATGAAGCATCAGCTTCCTAGATAAACCTTTCATCATGAGAGAGAGAAGAAACTGAAAATGATTCTTAGAAAAATATTTTTCCCTTAGTAAAAACCACCTAATCAGGAAGGTACATAGCTTGGCTGAACTACAGGAGTTATCTAGAAGACAGAATGACCTGGCTGATATTTTCCTATTTAGACCAAAGCTACAATTATTTTTCTAGTCTGAACAGATGAAAGAAGGAAAAAGTCCAAATTTGTCATTTTCCACAGATAGTCCCCCCTGGACAATAGTACAAATGGCTCATATACATGGATCCCCATGTTAACAATAAGTCTATGTGTTGTTTGCATTCCACTGTCTTTATCTTTACTCTACAAATATCAGGAAAAGCAACACAAAAAATGCACTGGCTATACAGTGAAAAGAAGATAGCTAGCATAAAACAATTTGTTCTGGATCACTTAGAAATAGCTACAAAATATAGTAATTTTATCCCAGACTCAGATTATCTTCACATATCTACTCTGTGGGGTTATTCGCACCAAGAGGACATGTTGATCTGGTGCCAGGTAAGTATCTGGGCTTATCTTAGGTCATCTGATTCTGGGCCATCTGCATCACTTGGGAACTTAAAAATGCAACAT
>PVKA01003106.1:104951-114970 GCA_004027165.1 Ctenomys sociabilis | reverse complement strand
CGATGTATACTTCATTTTTATACTTTTATACTTTTCTGCTGGATGGTTAAGACCTAGGTAGATCAAGACTTATATACCAACACATGAACTTTATATTTCCTATGTGGTCATTGAAGTCTTCTCAGGGTTTATCTTGTAGTCCTGTACATTATTCTGTAGTTCCTTTGTCTGTGTCATCCATGTGGATGAGTCACGGCCACTGCTTGACCAGATTGCTCTCTGTGAGAGCCTGAGAAAAAGTTTTCTCTTCATGTGACTCTCCCCAGGCACACTATAGAACTTCAATCTCTTTCCTCTGTGGCTCCACAATCTCCTTGCCATGGTTTTAGATGCCACCATACACATTTATTTCCTGTTGAAGCTGAAACAAAGTAGCACAAATCTAGTGGCTTAAAACAACATAAATTTATTATATTACACTGCTAGACTTCATTAGTAGGAAATAAATCTCATTGGACTAAAATCAAATGTTAACAAAGCTGAGTTTAATGCAGAGGCCCTAAGGGGGGATTTTGTTTCATGTTTTTTTCCACTTTACAATCTTTGACACCTTCCTCCATTTATACAGCTAGCAATTGCCATCAATCTGACCTCTGTCTCAACTGTCCTATCCTCTTCTCTGACTCTTCTGCTTCCTTTTCCACTTTGAAGGATGCTTATTATTATACTGGGCCCATGTGGATAAATCAGAATATTCCACTTTGAGATCTTAACAAATACAAACTCCTTCTTGCCTTGTACGGAAATTTATCCATCGGTTCTGGTGATTAAGAAATGGATGGGGGGAACTTTCATTCTGCTTACCACATACATCTGGCTGAAAGAACCCTCATTGGGTTAAAAACCCCTCACTTCTGCGTTGATGACTCCCCTCGCATATCTTTCTGTTGCCCTAATTCCTTTCTCAATGGGCAGCCTCCACATAATTAAATACCTAATGAATGTGAAGTGTATAGTTTTTAAAGTTGGAAATTTTTCACTTATTTATGTACCACAAGTAACTGCAGCTGTGTCTGATGCTTTTAAGCCCTGAGTATTATTTTAATTAAAGAACAAATCTTCAAGTAATTATTAGTTATTTCTGCAGATGTTTAACCCTTTCACATTTGTGTGTACACATTCATTTTTTAAGCTCACTTATTTTTATTTTATTGTATCTTAAAGAGTAAAATAAAAAAACAAAATAAAAAACAAATAGCAAAAACAAAGACAGAAACAGAGTAACATGCAATGATACATACAGTACAGAATTTCAAAACAAGAAAAAAAAATAACAATGGTTGCTATGTTACATATTTGTGTCATCAAATCTTGCTCAGATTAACAGATATAGGTGTGTGCAAAATTGGTCAAATAACTAGACATTAATGCCTGCTTTCAATAAACCTTGTTTTTTCTTGTCCTTTTAAATTTTTTATTTTTAGCTTATTTTAAAGAGAGTATAATAATAATTTGTAAGATGTTAGAAACAGTACACATTTAGAATAACAAAGTGAGAGGTATTTAACCATGTTTTTTATTGCACATTGCTGTCTTCGATGTAGTTGCTTAGATTACAAATATTAGCATATAGAGTTAGTCAAAGTGATCAACTTAAACATTAACTGCTACTTTTGAAAACCTAATGGAAATTAGTGCAATCCTCTCAGCTATCCTGTATATATATTTGCACGATTTTCCCCCTTTCTTTTTTTTTTACTGTCTTTTCTCCTTTCCATCATTTTCATTCTTTGTTTCTTAAGTTCAGTTTCTTTACGTTTTACTATATCTATTGTACCTTTCAGATCTTATTTATTCTTCAGGTTCTTACACTAAAGACACAGTACGATATTTACACATGTGGGTTGATTTATTTCACTTTAAGTATAGCTTCTATTTGCATCCATTTACCCATAAAAGCTTCAAGTTTTTCTTTATAGTTGAGTAGCTCTCCATTGCAGATGCTTCTTCCAGTAGTTATGGGAGAAGATTGATATCTTCCTTACCATATACTTTCCTGAGTAGACTTTATACTTGGTTTTCACAACAGCCGTTATCTTTTGAAAGCAACTTTAAAAGACTCCGTACTGTGTGATATTATACCCTAGCTTTATGTACTACAGCAAGTACAGCTATTCTTAAAACTCACTCACATTTCACCTTTTTCCTGCTTCTGTGATGATAAGTCCTCATTTGCGATCCATTATGCAAAAATAGCAAGCATAGATGGTGCCCTGACCCGTCTTGCCCTCCGTGTCCCACAGGCTTTTTGACACCCGGTACAGCATTCGGGAGAATGGGCAGCTCCTCACTATCCTGAGTGTGGAAGACAGCGATGATGGCATTTACTGCTGCATAGCCAACAACGGAGTGGGCGGAGCCGCCGAGAGCTGTGGTGCCTTGCAAGTGAAGATGAGTGAGTGCCACGCGAATCGCTTGCTGATGAAGGTTGATGTGGCACAACGGAAACCGTCGGCAGTAATAGAGCCTCCTTCTGGGGCGGGGAGATGGCTCAGTGGAATAAGTGCTTCCCTGACAAGCACAAGGGCCTGAGTTCAATCCCTGGTTCCACAAAAAAAAAAAAAAGTACACCTAAGAGCCTCCTTCTGCTGGGCGCGAGTTTTCTGACTTTGCATAATAATAGGCAATTAGAAATTACCTAGCATGTGGTGAAGTTTTAAAAAAAATATGCTTAAGGTGACTTTGAAAATGATAATTTAAGTTTTACAGAACGTTAAAAACTAAGTTCAAGGGCCAGCCAAATAGCTCAGTGGATTAAAGCACCTGCAAGCAGGCACAGGGGCTGGTGTCCCTGGGCCTGCTATACAGGCCCCATCCCCAGGGCAAGCTGAGATAGCAATTGAGACTGGGCATGGCTGTGCATGCCTGTAATCCTAACTCTGGAGAGGCTGTAAACAGGTGGATCACTTCGAGTACAATCTAGTAGTGAGACCCTGAACACCCTGTAGACCCTTTCCTAAAAAATACAAAAAAAAGAAGAAAAGAAAAAAAAATGTTTAAAACAGTTGTATCACCCCTCCAATTTTGAATTTTTATTTCCCTATAGAACCTAAAATAACTCGTCCTCCAATCAATGTAAAAATAATAGAAGGATTGAAAGCAGTTTTGCCATGTACTACAATGGGCAACCCCAAGCCATCCGTCTCCTGGATTAAAGGGGACAGTGCACTCAGAGTAAGTGATCATTGTGTAAAAATGTATTTTAAAATTTAACCATCTCTTAAACACTTATATGTTTATAGACTCCAAGTTTAAAATTTTTTCCTATACATTTTAATTGAATTGAAATATTTCTATTTATTCCTAAGTTTCTATTTATTTTAAGCATCTTTTCAATGTAAATGTAAATATTTCTGTTGACTACAGAAGTACTTCTAAAATTAGGCAAACTATAGGACACTTCACGAGGCTGGACTTAACTGATTCAAGGAAAACAATGTATTGGAATAGACAGAATGCGGAAACATGGATGAGTATCCAGTGATTTTTTTTTATTAGGCTAAATATTAAAGAAATTTGCAAAAATATGTAAAACTGGCACCAATCCACTCACTAAAATCTTTTGTTTATTGTCATGAGATTATATGTGATTGGTGCTCTTTAAAATGAATTAATGATTATACATTTTATGTTTATATATTTTTAAGTTTTGTTTTTAGTTTCTGAGAAGCAAATACAGAATAATAGAACTTAAAAAAATTAATGCTTTAAATCAAACAGACTTGGGTATGATTTTTAAGGAGTCTTGTGTCCTTATGTGGTGAAACAAAATGCTATATCTCTTGGGATCGCTATGCTGGTTAATTATATTTCATCTTGTTTTCGCTCACTTAATATTTATCTAATGCACAATAAACACCCCACAAAAGATAATGCTGGTAATGATGACGTGATAAAAATGCCAAGCGTATCCTGGGCTGGATGAATTCAAACTTTTATCCCTGTCTCCGGCAGGAAAACGCCCGCATTGCGGTTCTTGAATCCGGGAGTTTAAGGATACACAACGTGCAAAGGGAAGATGCGGGGCAGTACAGATGTGTGGCCAGAAACAGCCTGGGGACAGCGTACTCCAAGCTGGTGAAGCTGGAGGTTGAGGGTAAGAAGCTGGGGCGCTCCCCATCACAGCGTGAGCAGGGACCTCACATTTACTGCGAAAGCTGGGCTTTAGTTCAAGAAAGAAATGCAGGTATTTCTCATGCCACTGCTGTCCAGATGACAGACCATAGGTCAATCTGTGAGAACAGTGAATAAACGTTGAGAAACAGAATTTTTCACTGTCATAAAATGTCATATTCTATGACTAGGCATGGTGATGCGCACCTGTAATCCCAGTGCTTGGAAGGCTGAAAACAGGAGGACCACTACGAGTCTGATCTGTGCAGTGAGACCCTGTAGACCTTGTACTAAATACATTAAAAAAGTCATATTCTAGCCATTTCTCATGATTATTGGTAATTTTGAACAGCATGGGCTAAATACTTCATAATAAACTGCATTAAAATAGTTGGACTTTTATAACTAAAATATATACATTTTAGAACTTATTCCTGGCTTGGCTAATTCTCTGTAATAGGCATCAACATAATAGTATGCCATTAAAGTGAATTTTTTAATCAATTCAATAACTTGGTGGGAAAGATCTTCACTAAGAGATCAGAATCCAAACATTTGGTCCTCTTGATCTAAAATGGTGTCACCTTTTCTTTAAAAATACAAACTTCCAGCATCCTTATTCTGTGAGTACACTGATTACAAATCCTCTCCAGGGCTTCGCACTCCAAGCTGCAGATTCTGCATCTCTGACAACCAGCTTTCCCCTTTGTAGGTGAGGTTTGTTGTACTTAATGAAATAACCCGTTGTCTCTGGTCCTCTGTACACACTTGGTAAAGGTAGGAGTTCATAAGAATTGCCATCTTTTGCTTACACACAATAAACATCTGATTAATAAAATATCATACAAGTGCCTACTGTAACAAATTTTAGTTCAAGCATGAAAGGCTTCAAGGGTTCCCGAGGTCTTTGAGTCCATCTTACTCTCCTTTAGCCAAAATTTATTGATTACTTTCCCTTTTCTCATTCATTATTTCCTCTTTTAAAATTATTTTTATTTCCTAAGTGGGCTTTTGCTTTACTCCCACAAATTTAGTGATCTAATTTTCCATATTTGTTTCTAATTAACACTACATTTTATTATGTTATTATATAAATTATTCTTAAAATTCCCATTAACCCATCAAAGTAAAGAATGAATTTGATGAGACTAGAGACTGTAGAACATAAAATGTATTTTCAGTAGTCTCTGTAATTTAGTATCTCTATTAAAGATTAATATCAAGAATTTGCATGAGTTTTTAAAATAAAAACTAAACAAACAGATAAATACATTCAGACATGCATTTATAAAGTATCTCTATAGGCACAGTGTTTCCTTTAAATAAATGTGAACCAATTCTATAAAGTACTGCTGAGTTTTGCTTATCAAAACATCAATTAAAAGCCCCCTCTATTGTAGTATAGAATGATGATGTTTTGCCCACTGTCTTCTTAGGTAACAAAATAACTTGCTTTAACTTTAGCTCAACCAAAATTATCCCCAGTACCAATTACTTGAAGTCTGGCCTCACCATTTAATTTTGAATCCTTCCTATTGGTAATATTGAACACTTCCTTCTTTATTCCTAACATTTAATGATTTTCCTCATTTCTTTCACAGCTAATAGGTGCTACAAATCATATTAAGCCATAATAGTTTTGAAAGCTCATATAGTATCATAGAAAGTACCTCCAAAAATAGGTAAAAATACTATAATTGTTGTACTTAATGAAATAAGGTATTATTCATTATCAATTGTATAGTTATACATTATTCCATTTCTCATGCCATTAAGTACTTTTGCTGAGATGCTTATTTCTACCCCCTTTTGTGTTTACTAAAATACTCCAAATAGGTGACATGTTTAGCAGCTACTGGCACAACACAACAACCACTTCATACATGCTAACTACAATAATTTTATTATCATTTATGAAACAATATTTCAGCAAATCTGTTTTGGAACTGGAAGTTCTAAATGGTTAACTTCCACTTCAAGCGATATTTGAGGGATTTCTAAATGCCTAATGCAGACACGTTCTATTCAAAGAAGGGCTGATTCAAACAACCACTCAGAACAGTTGAGAAGCAATAGAGCAATGGGTTAAAGAGCCTGCAAAGTACCTGCAAATGCTTACTGGCTTGGCAGTGTTGAGGAGGGCAAGTGTGCCCGGGCCGTGGGCATTTGCTATTGGCAAATATACGTGTACCTATGCAATACCTCTCCAAATGCATTCTACACTGAATAATTTGAATCAGAGCTCCATAGTGCCATTTGACACTGTCCTACACTCACTATCCATGGTCATGCCAGGAAAAAAGAGCTTCTAACAAGGACAAACATACCAACCATATTAACACACGGGGTGTACTGTGAATCTCAGCTGTTGTAATGAACATAAAAGAAACACTATCATCCGGAGGAAATAAACTTTCCTTTCTAAATGACCATCTGCAGGGCTTTAGACATCTGGAATAGCAACATAAGGGCATACTACCCTTCTATTCTTCTTCTCACATGATTCCAACAGTGATGTGCAGAATTCTTGACAGAATCAAGTAACTCAAAATGTTCCTGTATGTCTTTCTAAAAGGTGAGCAATGCAGTGGCTGGTATGGTGCCATGAAGCTAAATGCTTCGGTTGGATGCTGTCATTTAACCATCTCTCCCAGTCTTGGAGAAGATCCTTTATTGTGCCATTTTAGGAAACTGGGGAACACAGGGACTAGCAAATCGCAGGCCATCGCACGGGTGGTAGTATCTAAGAAACTAAGTAATGCCGAATACTACCTGTTTGATTAAAAAGAGTCCTGTGTGATAATGTCAAAAGAAAGAAGGGCACATTTAAGATATTTGTAGGAAAATAGATGTACCTTGAGACCATGATGCCTAGTGAAATAAATCAGACACAAAAGTTGAACTATCACATGGTATTTCTGATATGAGAAGCCCAAAGTATTAGTAATTCAAAGAGCAAAGTATATGGTGTGTGATCAGACACAGGGAAATAGGTCTTCGCAAACAGGTAGGGGATCCTGGGGTGGAGTGAGGCAGGAGGCATGGAGGGAAGAGGGAAATAAGAAGGATTAAGTTGTGTTAGGGGCGTAGACCAATTCCCCAAGTGCTAATCAAAACAAGAGTAGTAGGGTGGAAGGAAGGTTTCTGTAAATGAAGGGCAGAACGGGAACAAAAGAGAGGAGAGAAAATGAGACAAGGTTATCAGTATGATTGGTAGAGAATGAGAGGAGTTGGAAAGGAAGCAGAGGTTAAAAAATATTGAAAACATTAAAGCACTAGTGAGAAGAAATTTTGAACACACAGAAGATAAAGGACACTCATAAGGGACTGTTGTGCTCAGCGTGACAGAGCTGAGTCCAGGGGCCAGGTGAAATGATAAACTTTATACAGAGTGACCATATGTTCTGGTTTTCCTAGGACAGTTCTGCTTTACACCTGTTGCCCTGGGATAATTATTAATAGAGTTACTCTTTTACTTTCAAAAGTATCCAGGCTTCCATGATAAATGATATGGTTGCTTTCCTTGCACCAGAGGAGAGGTTTCTTCATTTTTAATTTTTTGTAATAGAAAGAAAGGAGAAAGGGTACATTTTTCAGAATGAATTAATAGGTTATGCCAGTAGAATTTGAGAAAGCTCTGTTCTCAGGGTCTCTATTTCCTCCAGGAAGTAGAAAGAAAGGTTATCTTCGGAAAATACTTTTGTAAGGAGGCCAGGCAAAAGGGGTGGGGATAAAGAGAGTGGAAAGGTTTTTAAATAGCGCTGAGATGGGAGAGATGAGTCACAAGAGAAGCTAGCATTGCAGAGGGATGTCTAGGGTTAGTTCAGAAAAAGACTATGAATGTGGAGTCGTGCCGTCTGCGTGGTTAGGGCATCCTTAACCCACCCCACGCGAACCAGTGTTGCTCTGCTCCACAGACTTAAGTTCAGAAAAAGTAGAAAATTAAATTTAAGGTAAGACATAAAGTTTGGAATTTTGCCTGAATGAAAAATAGGGCAAAGGGATTGCAAGAGAGATACATGCAATGAATGATGGGATCTTTCGGTATCAAATATACCTAGGGTTTAATATCCAAATATCAAATAAATATCATAGAATTTAAATGTAGGGATAAATACTTGCTCCAGCAATATGTCAGACAAGAGAATATGGAAGTTTCATGACTCCAAACAACCTGGAAAAGCTGAGTTTGCTGCGCAAATGATAGAAATAAAACGTGTGTCTCCAGAAAGCAGAACTGAATAGAGGTGGAAGCAATGGACGAGGACACTTATAAAGTAGATCCTTCATTGTCAAGGAGACACTATGAGAGATGTTTGTGGTTTAAGACCTTGAAGAGGCAGGAGACAGTCTTCCGTTGTGTGAAGGGGAGGTTAGCATTGAGACCCTGTAGAAACCTAACAATCATACAAGTGGCAGGGTAAGCCAGACAATTTCCATTTACAGGCACCAAAAATATTCCCATGTGCAGGCAACAAAAAGGTTTCCATCCACAGGCACAAAAATGACTTTCACGTGTATGCGCAAGGCTTGAGTGTGTTCTTCTATGTTCTGGTTGTGAGAGGAGAGGTTAAAAGTCTTCAACGAATGATCAATAAACACTCAGAACACGTGGGTTTGACGTTAAATTGTTAAAACCAGCACAGTTTTGAAGTCTGCCACTGAATAATCTATCATACAATTTGCTTCTGGGGGGCTGTGGAGATAGCTCAGCAGTCTAAACACCTGCTTAGGCAAGTGCAAGGACCCAGGATTGATCCCCAGTACCACGTGCCTCGTTGGCCCCACCCAGGCCCGCCAAGCTGGCCACTAAGACCAGGCATGGTGCGCACACCTGTAACTCCAGTGCTGGGGAGGCTGAAAACAGGAGGATCAGTACAAGTCCGTTTGCTTAGTGAGACCCTGTACCAAATACATAACATTAAAAAACAAAAAATTAGTTCTGGGAAAAAAATTGATTCTGGGCCAAAATGTAACCACAACAAAAAGCTTTTAAGATGTACTTATTTGTGTAATAAAGGATTTTGATGGATAAAGCCACAGTGAGGGTGAGTTCACAATGTGAATTTGTTCTACCTATAGGAAGCATCTTACCTTTGTAATAGATGATATAATACACAGAGACATTACAATACAAGGATATTAATAAAACAGCATACTAGGTATTCTAAAGTAATCACTTTAAATTATTAAAACATAAAGGAGGAAGAAAACAAAGAAAATATATACGGAGGGGGGAAGGCTATTTTGAAAAAGAATTAAATATAATTTTAACGAACAAAGAGCATACAGTGATTGAAATTAAAATGTAATGGACAAGTAATGGCATAGTAGTTAAAAAGATAGTTCCCCCATTATAAGAGACTCTTCAGAATCTACAGTTCAGTGCATATCCTCCCTCCATATATATTTAAAACATGAAGTTCAGTTGAAGAAATAATGAAGCGTATATTATAGAAAGAGAGAAGACAGCAGCTGTGAGAGGCAACACACAAACACTTGCCTGAGAATTTGATAACACTGGTGGACACTCACCAATTCCCATGCAGTAAGAGTAAAGAGAAGGTAAGAAACATTTTATCCAGACCTATCATAATGAAGCATAAAAGATCAAGAGATGATTTTTTTTTTTTTTTTGGTGCTACTGGGGATTGAACTCTGGCCTTCATATTGACCTATGTTCACAGCACTTTTTGGTTTTCATTGTGAGACAGGGTCTCATTACCTGATGAGACCTTAATGCACATAAACTCTAATTCTTTCTGCTGCAGCCTCCCAAAGTGCTGAAAATACAGGCATGCATCCCCTCTCCCTGTGTAAAGAGACGATCTTAAAACTGAAGAAAGGATCTAGTAGTGAGACACTGAACATCCTGTAGACCCTTTCCTAAAAATGCAAAAAAAAAA
>PVKA01003106.1:62183-104851 GCA_004027165.1 Ctenomys sociabilis | reverse complement strand
GGGTTTTACTATGCAGTTCAGGATTGCTTTCAACTCACTTTGTAACCCAGGCTGGCCTCAGATTTGCAGTGATCCTCCTGCCTCAGCCTCTTTCCTGCTGGGATGACAAGCATGCACCACCACATTCAGCTGTACAGGGATAACAATCCAAACCACAACTGTACCAGGAAACCACTGCTCACATGTGTGTATGACCACTGTGTGTATGACCTGGTATACCTTCATGCAGGTGTTTTTGGGAACAAAAATCAGACTTTAAAATCTATATATAGAGCTGGGTGTGGTGGCACATGCCTGTAATCCCAGCACTAGGGAGGCTGAGGCAGGAGGATTGTTGTGAGTTCGAGACCAGCCTGAGCTACAAAGTGAGCTTAAGGCCAGCCTGAACTGCACAGTGAGACCCTGTCTCAAAAAGACAAAAAAAAAAATTATATATATTACAACAATTTAATTTTTGACAACTCACTGAAAGAAACATTTAGATAAGCATGTGTTCATTATTTATTATGAAGATGTTTATAGTGGTAAAAGTTTTAAAAACTTAAATTTGCATCAATATGAGATTGACAAGTATATGATGAACTTGCACTCAGTCATTAAAAGAATGGATTTGATCTCTATTATGAACTTATAAAATTATCCATCATTGTGATATAGGTCTGTTTTAATCCATAAAGTAGAAATAAAATGATTATATCTTCAGGTGTGTGATCATTAGTTAATATAGGTACAAGTCAACGCTGTATAATTTTTCCTCTTTTTGTTATTTGCTTCATATAATAAGTAGTTGTATACTTCAAGGTATTCTAAGTTCTTTAGTAATATTAATCTACTATTCATGTAATATATTCATAAATCAAAAATAAAAACACTATATGTTATATATTATATATGCATATGTGCATCAAACTTAACAGTCATCATCTCTATCTAGAATTACATGGGAAGAATTAGCTTTCAATATGTACTTTGTATATTCTATAGATTTTAAACCTCCATAGAGAGACCTTTATAATTAGCAGTAATTAACATACATGATTAAAAAATATTTCTTTCAAATATTACATTAATAGGCTGAGGAGATGGCTCAGTGGGAATAAGTGCTTCCCTAGCAAGTGTAAGGGCCTGAGTTCAATCCCTGGCCTGCCAAGAAAAACAATTACATTATTGGAAAGACACCGTGAACCTTTCTGTTCACAAATGTGAGATGTTAGGTTTGCAGTTCTGTTGCTCTATTCTTCTCTTGGACAAGCACAGGAACTGAAAAAAATTCATCCAAGGCAATCTATTCCTATGCTCATTAAGTATTCACAGCATTTGGCTATTGAGCAAAGAATGTTGCATGTGGGGGCTCTGATGAGCGGAATGTGGAGCACACCTTTAGGTTATAGAAGTGGATCAGCCACTTGTTCTTTGATGGGAAATAACTTGCTACCCACAGCATAAAGGGCTTGGAGAGATTAAATTGGACTCACGAAATTTCAGCCCATGGTAAACTGGCTCCAAGGCAGAAATGTGGCTGACAGGGCATGGTACAGGAGGTCTGCTCAGCTCAGGACCACCAGAAAGCAGAGGAAAGAAAGAAGGAGCCAGAGACAAGAAAATGTCTTTCTGGGTCATTCTCCTCCTTACATGTGGCTTCCAGGTGGGTCCCATCTGTTCATGGTATAGTTAGCTAGGAACTCATCATGGGATTAATCCACACATGGGAGTAGTGCCTCCAAGACCCAGTCATCTTCTGAAAACCCCCAGCTCTGGACATAGGAGGGAGGGACACTGGTGGATATTTTAGCTCTGAAATCTAATAAGATGGCATCAGTTGATGAGTATGATAGGTGTGAGGTCTGCACAAGGAAGGAAGTGGAATCCACAGCATGGAGTAGGGAAGGGGAGCCACACACAGCGGCTGTGGATGGGGTTTCTTCTTACTCGACTCTTCTTTCTCACTGATGGGCAGAAGCCTGGAATTTAGGCTTTGGTGGGAGGATCCAACATGAAAATTCAGTCTGGGTTCTGGTTTCTCTCTGGACATTTTCCACACTCTCTTGAATGTCATTGAATTATGGCATAAAGGGAAAAGTAAACATAAGTTGCCATAAAAAGTGAATCACCACTAGGTGAGATGTGTTTGATGTTGACAGGGAAGCCGCTGCCTTTTCCCAAGTTCCGCATTCATCTGGAATGCATATGTCATCTGGAAGTGAGGCTTCCCACTGGGAATGTTACAGACAAGATGTACCACTTGTCTGCGGTACCTCTGCTCCATAAGACTGTAGAACAGGTTTCACACCAGTGTACACCCAAGGATGTGGTTTTGTCTAATATCACCAGAGAAATCTATGACATACTACACAGTGCTGAGATGTTCATTTTTCATATTTTGCCATACTTACATTATAGAATCATTGGTTTCTTATGGTCAGTGTTGGCTGGCTTTAATTCTCTTCTAAATTTTAATGTCTAAATAATATTGAGATTTGTCTTGTAGGTGCTAAAGGCTGTTGTACCTCTTCTGTAGCTTCCATCCTTTAGCTAGAATCTTTCCTTATGTTGCTTAATTTAAAAATGTATATGCAAAGATGAAACAAAAACAAATCAACTATACTGCTCCATAAAACCTCCTCATTAGAACTATAAATATTGCTTGTGCTTGTGATCTTTTATTTAAATTAGTTTCCCACAGAAGTGAAATCACTATCTTCAGTGGTGGATCCAGGTAGTTTCTCTCTATAGTTAATTTGTTAGATTGTGTAGGATGAAAGCCTAAATTAAGTAATTTTTTAAAGGCTTAGAGAAAAAATTTCTTCCCAAGAGGCAGAATTGCCTGCTTTCAGAATTCGTTCAGCATTGTACTTTAGGTATGACGCATGCCCAAAGAATGGTCCATACTATTTCCTTCATGTATTTGAAACAGTTTTTCTCCTGCGCACTGATTCAGGCCAGGAAGACATATACTCAAAGATCCCAGGAGATGACAATGGAATGTGTTGCAATGAATGATGGGATGGGAGTTCCAAGAAGAGGTTACTATTGTGGTTTCTCCAGACAATCTCTGAAGGACAAGACTGATTTTATGTTTCTCTTCCTAACAAGCAACACATACCCTTTTAAAATATACATTTAATGAACACTAATATTACAGGAAATAATTTTTTGATATAATGATATAATTCTTATTTTTATAGCTATAAGTTTTCTAACCGTTGGAAAAGATCTGTTGCAATGTAGAAATATTTCATTTTCTTTCTTGTGTTCTTTGGCTTAACTTGATAACAGAATTCACCATTTGGGGCTGAATGTAGTGCTTACTATAGCCTGTGACTATTGTATTCACCCAAATCTTGTTTAGTGTGTAGAAACTGTTTTGAGTGATACCCAAAAATAGATGCATGTTGGAAAGGATCCTGAGAATTGCACTTTCTTTTTGCACTTCTGGCTTTAAGTGATAAAGAAAAAATATTGGCCAGAAGGGCAGTTGCAGGCAAGATGGGGCTATCAGTCATCCTCACTGTTGGAGAGGTGACCTGGCCTCAACCCAAAGCCACAGAAGAGAGCCAGGGAGAGTCTGGAAGCAGCCAAAGAGATATGGAGAGGGTTGCTGTGGGTTTGTTTAATGTTTGTGCAATTATTCATCTACGTAGGGCTTTTAAAGTAGCATCTTGTCTCAACATGTGGGAGAGGTACCTAGGAGCAGGGAGAGAAGGGAAAGCATGTGGAAGACTTCAGTGGCTCAATGCATTCATCGCCATCACTTGTTGGAGCACCTGAGTGCTGGAAGTACAGTTTCTTTGCTCTTGAAGAGGCCGGTGTACCACATATTCTTAGGCTGACCAAGTCCATTTGATGATTTCTTCCACACAGAGACAGTATTAAAAATAAGTAGAACTCTAAGAGAATGAAATATATTGTAATTCACATCTACTATTCAGATCTGTTGTGTCCCATAAGCAGCTGTCAGTAGATGTAACTACAAGAGAGCTGCATCGATTTTTAAAACATGAGACTTTTGACTGTCTTCTTTCCTAGGGAGCCAATTTTGCTGTTGCATCTGCAAACACAGAAGCGATCATGTCATGTTTACACTACATTTGACTTGCTTTTCTTTGTTTATGCTGCAGCTCTTAATATGACAAATGCCACAGAGAGAGGTATTTAACCCCCCCCAATGTGTGCTGTGCATTCAGTGATTGCAGTTTTAATAAATTTGCAGTGGTCCTGTTCCCGGCATCAGTCCCACTTGCTTGATGCCACTAACAGGTTTGATTTGCTGTCATGAACATATTGTATATTTTAAAACAAAAGAAAAGTCATAAACCTCTGACATCCCTGACATCACTGGGGAAATTAAATGTGCATGATTTAATAAGATGCATGCTTAAAAGGAAGAGTTTGACCCATTAGTTTTTGATTGTAGGAGACATCATGTTATAGTTTTAGCTAAATAGTTCTATATAATTTTTAAGGAAGAATGTTAAAAGGGGGCCTTCAGTTAAAGAGTTTTCATCAAAGTTTCTCAATAAAAGAATTGTATAATTAGAGCACTTCATGGATAATGCCTTAAAGCATAGCTAGACACTATTAAATTATAGTGTTAAAGGAAATGTACTTGAAAATAAGCCATTGAGATGCTTACGTCATGCTGTTTGAAATGAAAAGTTATTATCATTCAAAATAGACATACTGTAATTGAAATAAATTTTATTTTTGATATAGTAAAGTAAGATGGATGTACAGATTCAAACTAAACATGGAAAAACAAAATTCATCCTCTTTAATGAATTAATTCATCCAACAAAAATGCATTAAACAATATTCCAGGCACTCTGTAAATCAGAACCAGCCATTACAGCTTCCTTGGGCTTAATTTCAAAATGTAAGTTTAAACTTCCTGGGTTTAGATCTATATGAAGATATGGACAGATCTTAGAATATTTAGCAATACAGAGTTCAAATAATGTTTATTTCCTTCAGATATCAAATTCATGATTTTGAGGTTTTAATTAATGCATTCACTTCTACAAATAATCATCTATACATGATTTTTGGAGGGAAATTAAGGTACCAATTAATCACACAAGCACTAGATTCTCAGGAAAGCTGTATGGGCTCTATTTTATTTATTTATTTATTTATTTATTTATTTATTTATTTATTTATTTATTTATTTTTGAGACAGGGTCCCACTATGCAGTTCAGGCTGGCCTTAAACTCATTTTGTAGCTCAGGTTGGTCTCAAACTCACAACAATCCTCCTGCCTCAGCCTCCTGAGTGCTGGGATTACAGGCCTGCACCACCATGCCCGGCCTGTATGGGCTCTAGAGTCTAGCAGTTCTGAGAAACCCACACCATGAAGCCCATGGCATGCATGGCGCAGCCAGTTGTTGGTTATCACTGAAAGCTCAAGAAGGTTCTCCGTCACTGGCTTCCTGAGTTACAATCTTGGTTTCACCAGTTGCTATCTGTGCAGTATGTTACTTAATCTCTCTCTGCCTCAGTGTTCCCACCTACAAAATAATGAATGCTATTATCTATCTCACAAGTTGTAGAAGGTTAAACTTGGACAATATATTTATGGCTATCATGAGAGTGGCAGAGAGAAATCGCTTAGTTTTTAATGCTATTTCTAGCGTTGCTATAACATCCATGCAATAGAAACAGTGATGCAGGAAAGCACTTACAAAGACAATTATAACTCTCTTTCCAGTGAGTCATCTTTCTTTGAAGTAGAACAATAAATTTCAGTGTCAAAAACTAGATTTTCATCCAAAATAGAATTTTTTATTAATTGATTCCAAAAAAGCATTGATTCTATCTGAAGAATAGAAAATAAAAGTCTATGGTTATAGGCTTTAAATGAGAATTAAAAGCATGTGGCTCAATCCTTCATTTCATAGCTAAGGAAACTCAAGAGCAGTCAAACCATTACTTTGCCCAAGTTAGCAAAAGAACTTGAATATCTTGATTCCTACACTATGACACCTTCCCTAGCAACTCTTGATTCTTTCCTTTTTTTAATGTTATGTTGTGTAAATTAGTAGTTTTGAGAATCACATGCTCTAATATTAGTTAGACATAGGTGTTAATCCTGACTGGGTAACTTACTGGTTATGCAAGGTTGGGTAATTTACTTGACCTGTGCAAGTCAATTTCCTCCTTCATGAAATGACAGTTTCAGTACTTAGAACATAGAGTTCTTCAATTGACTAAGATAGCACATGGTGTCTCATCAAAGATCTTTGATAGATATTGCTTGTTGTTAGTATTGTTGTCTATTGTTTACATTGTTATACAGCTAGGTCACATCTATCTAGAGATTCCTGCTGGCCAGACTTCTCAAATTTCATAAGTAGAATGTCAACATCACCAACTGCTCATCTGGTTTCCAAAGAGCATAAATCTATCCCCAATCAGCAATGCTTTGTACCTGCATTCTTGGTACTTGTTAGAGATTAGAACTCTTATTTGGCACCGCTGTGATAAGTGATGTAGGAAAGCTTATCTAAAGAGCTGTATGAGACTCTGTCTTCATGGCAAAGGACGGACTACCTTATCAAGAAAAGCACAAGAATATGAAAGTGGAAGTAAGTTTAGTGGATGTCCTGAACTTCCATTTTATTCATTATAGTAATATATAGCTGCCAACAATCTTGGAATATTAATCATCCTATTACTCACTGCTCCCTTGTAAATCCTAAGAAGTTATCTGGGGAAAATAAATGATCTTCTATGGGAAACTAGAATTTTCTGCCTGTCTTCCTGTAGTGAACACTGTATTTTATTTTATTTTGCTTTATGCCCTAGTTGGCATGGATCTTAAAATTCAATGTGAAGCTTAGTCATTGTATATGTTATGCTAAACTTGACCAGAACTTGCCTTATGTCTTTAAATACGCTGTTCTTTTTCTTAACTTAATGTCATATCATTGATTTTTAACCCCCATTCCCACCTCAAAACAAAAAATTTATAAGAAAAGAAATAGAAAAAACTAAGTTGATGTATTAATGGAATTCTTCCTCCTAATGGCAGATCTCCTTCAAGGCATAGCCCCCGGGCTGGCCAGATAGTTCAGCAGACTAAAGCACCTGCTTAGGCAGAGTACAAAGGCTGAGGTTCAATCCCCAGCATACTGTGCCAGCCCTGTCCCAGGAATGCACTAAAATGGAGATTGAGACTGGGCATAGTAGTGAGCACCTGTAATCCCAGCGCTTGAGAGGCTGAAAATAGGAGAATCACTATAAGTCAGATCAACATAATAAGACACTGTAGACCTTGTACTAAAAAAAAAAAAGCATGGCTCCAGAACACATTTCCCACAGATTCAGATCTGATAAGCTTGTGTTACAGCTTTTTAGTTACCTCCCAATGATGCTTCATGAAGGTGATTTGTGAAACATATTTTAGGAAATATTGACTTTTACTTGCAGTGCTTTTTATGATTTCAGATGAATCATAGATATCTAAATATAAAGTTAGTTTATCCATAAATAGGATGATATAAATGTCAGAATAATTTCAAATTTACCAGTCTATGTTCCATTTAATTAAGTAACTCCTAAAGATACAGAAAACATGAAGACATGTATATTAAGTCAGCATTCTGTTACTGTGACAAAATATCTGAGATGATTACCTTAAAATAAAAAAAAGGTTACTTTGGCCCTGCTGGCTTGGGTGGCATATTACATCATAGAAGGAGAGTGGAATAGGAGAGTATTCACCTAATGGCTTGTGAGAAAGGGAAAGCTATCAGGGTTCTGTCTGCTGGCCCCTTCATAGGCATTCTCCTGGTGGCCTTGCATTCTCTCACTAGGCTTCACCTATTAAGGCCTAGCACCTCCTAATAGCACCGTGAGCTGGCAACCATGACACAATTCTTTAACACAAGGGCTTTTAGGTTATATTCAAACTATTGAGGCATGATTAATGCCTTGAAATGATATTGAATTTAGTGAAGAAGATGGACATGCAAGCAAGTCACTATTATTTGTAAATTGCAATACATTTGCAGTGCTAACAGTTTGTACAGGGTACAAACACAGGACAGAAGAGGTAGCAAAATGTCACGGAAATATTCAGAGTGGTGAGGTACAGCTGGATGTCTGCTAGTGAAGAGAGGCTTGAGCTGTGGATCCCAGTGAAGGAGGAAAATGAAGAGAAGGGGAAATGCATGGTCATCATACATTCTTGGTCTAAACCTGACATGCAACCAGGGAGTAACACAAAGACCAAAGAATTTGGAACAATATCTGTTAGTCATGCTACAAAGACCCTGACCTTGTGAACTGATTCATGGGTTCACACTGAGATTCTATTCAACAGTGTTTTCTTTAAATGAATAGATAATTGTCATTGTGTCATCATGGAAAACCCTAGATTGGAGGTGGGCTCCCAGTCTGGCTTCCAGAAGTCCATCTGGAGGGCCACAGAAATGTCCCTAATCCTAGCCACCATGTGGGATATCATGGTGGCACTTTAGATTGACATGGCTATGGCTTCTCTTTCTTTTTCCTGGTAAAATTTCTAGGAGCAAAAATTAAATAAATAAATAATTAAAAATTAAAACCTAGAGCTGGCCAGATAGCTCAGCAGATTAAAGTGTTTGCTTAGGCAGATACAGGGTCTGGGGGTTCGATTCCTGGCCTGCTATGCTGGCCCCACCCCTGGGGTGCACTGAGATGGAGATTAATACTGGGCATGGTGGTGCATGCCTGTAATCCTCGTCCTTGGGAGGCTGAGAAACAGGAAGGATCTCTACAGATCCAATCTGTGCAGTGATACCCTGTAGACCCTGTATGAAATACATAAAATAAAATAAAATAAAATAAAAACCTTACTTTTTATGAAATTTAGCTTCACTATTTTCAGAGTATAAGGTATATGCCTGAGCATAAAAATGTCTTTAAAAGTAAGTTAAGATTTTTTGTAAATGTATCATGCTTATCTAAGATTAGGACAAACTCGATGAATCTCCATATTACCTTTGTAATTCTTTTGCAAATCTAAAATCATTTCAGAATAAAAATGTTTTTAAAAGACAAACTAACAAAGATTCATATCCAAGCAAAACCACTTCAAATGTCTTATCCCAGTAAAAACTGAAGGTGAATTTCTTTTTAAAGACCAAACATAGTGAACTAGAACTGAAGTTCAACTTCTTTTCAGTGGATAGTTAGACTCTTAACATAGTTTCAAAGCCAGCTTAACAAAAATACTCTCAATAGTTGCTCTGTCTATATCTAAGACTAAAACGAAAACGAGTGAACTTCACAAGGCTCTTGTCTGATTTATTCGGTAAACATTTCTTGCTCATGCTCATTAGTCACCATCCATATTTACAAGCTAGAAAAATATTGTCATCTCACAGGCCACAGAAATGTTGCAACCCAAGCCGCTTTAGAGAACCAGGATGTCATGGCGGCAGGCAGCCGTTCCTCCGGGGACTTGGAGAGGAGGCGTCTCTGGCTTGGAGGCTGAGGCCCACGCTCTCTCAACGAGCCCAGCCACAGTGGTTAGGCCACCTCATGCATTGTTCTGCTTCCCAAAGGACAGAAATGTAAACAGTGGCAGCTCACCAGGATCCAGTTTCTTTGCTTTAGCTACCAAGAGTTAGGGACGAGAAACCAGGTATTTATTTAAGCTTGTCGTTATTGTGGTCAGTTCTTTTTTAATGGTTGGAAAACAAAAGAAAAATCTGTTGGGAAATGAAGGACCACAGATCTTCCAAATAATTGCCATTTGCCCCTGTATTAGCCAGCCATTTTTTCAAAAACAAAAAAATTAAAAATCAAAAAACTTTACATGGACTCTCCTCATTCTGTATAGTGCCTGTTTATTAACCAGCAACTTTAACTCAATTTTGAAAACTATAATTCTTTATGAGATTGTCTAATTGTTAATAATTTCAACTGGTCTACTTAGATATCCATAGCTTGCTAAGATGATCTAAAAAACAAAGTTTACAGAATGATTCCTCTCTTAAATAATTCAGTTTAACCATGGAGTTAAGTGCACGCTTTTAACACCTAGCAAAAGGGTACTCAACATGATCTGCATCCAGAAGGCAGCCAGTGAAGGCAGGTTGACATTTAAAAAATAAAATAAAGCTCTCTCTTTGAAGTCAGCTAAAGGAATGGGCTTCATGAATCACAGAGATGTCCTACAGATCAAAATAGCCCTGGAAGAAAAAAGCTAAAAAGCTTGGCTTCAAATTTGCCTGCAGGACTTTACGGCAGTATCATAGATGCTGTATTAACTTCTTTATATAAATATTATTTAGGCTTTTCCACAGCTGTATTAGTTGGAAGTTAATTATATATTCTAGATAAAGAAACTAAAGTTCCCAAAAGTTAACCAATAACCCTAATCAAACAGCTGATGAAAAGAGAATTTACAGTTAAAATATAGATCTACAGCTTGGATTGTTACATGGGGATTATGTATTCATGCAAAGAAAGATCCAATTAAACATGTTTTAATATCCCAATTTTTAAGTTTTGTCCTTAGGTAAAAGGCCCTAGAATGGTTTCTTACAGTACTTATGATTAGAAATTTCTTTAAGATGTTGATTATAAGGAAAATTATAAACAATGTGGAGGTATGCCTCTGAAAATAAAACACTGTTGAAGACAGAGATTATTTTCTAATGGGAAAAAAGTGCTTCATAAAAATGGAATAATTCTGTATTTCTTCTTGATATATATTTCTGACTCTTTAGGAATTTTCACAAGTTTACTTCTTCTTTAATGCTGTCACCAAATGAGTCCTCACAACATAATGAAAAGCTCAGAGAATACTCTTGTATTTGAAAAGTAAATTTAAATAGTATATTCATCATTGTTAATCAGCTATTCTTGGTTTTAAAATCTGTAACATATACAACTGCTGTATGTTGTTCTGTTTCTTTTTTTGTTTCTGATTTTTGATCTTGCTTTACTTTTACTTTTCAAAATAAAATTAAAAGAAAAACATTTTTTTAAAAAAGTAAAAGTAAATTTAGAGGCAAGGACAACTCATCCTAAGAAATATAACATTTATTTTGATAAGTACCTTTTAGTATTTATAAATGTTCTATTTCAATAGAGTTACATTGTGACAAAAAACTAAATGAATTTAGAATTATAGAAACAGAAGCAAAACAGTCATTTTTCTTCTTCACTTATATTTTAAAAAATATTTGTTACCTTCTCTTTTGACTGTTGGACTTGTTATTTAAAACAGACCGTTGCCGAGACCGTTGCTCTTCACACTAGACAAGTACAATAAAAGTTCTAATAGGCTTTTTTTGGGTAGGCTTTTAATTGACAAAAATTCAGTATTGTACCAGCAGTTTTATTTTATAATGTCTTCCCTAAATTCTATCAGTTTGGGCTTCATACATTTGAAATTATACTATTAATTTTATATACAGTTGTTGCTGTTGTAGCTCCTTCTTTGCAAATTATGTTTTTAGCCTTTGGACAATGTTTTTCTTTATCTCTATTCATACTGTCAGTACATGGTTCATTTGTTTGGTATTTTCCTATTCGTTGCTATTCTTCAGTGCTTTTCTTTCCAGCAATGTTGCTACTCTGTAAGCAGAATATAGCTTGACTTTTTAAATAATCCAACCCAACAGAGTTTTCTTTTAGTAGATAAGTTTAGGTCCTTCTGTTTATTCTGAGAATTTATTTCTATTGGTAGAAAACATTCTACTTATTTTATTATGTGTTCTGCTTTGTTGTGCTTTTTTCCTGTATTTTAAATAAAAATTCCTGGGGCCAGGGAGATGGCTCAGTGGAATAAGCACTTCCCTGATAATCGCAAGGGTCTAAGTTCAATTCCTGGTTTTGCAAAAAAAAAAAAAAAAAATCCTGTTTCGCTTTCTGGATAATTGATATCCTTCTCATTCTCCACTTTATTCTACCCAACTAGCAATATTATATTTTGGTGGGATTTTTTGCTTTTACATTTTTGATATCCAGTTAACACTAATTTTAACAAAGTTTAAACTCATACAGTGTCCTCTCCAGTTTTCTCAGCTAAGGCAGAAATCTTATCATGCTTTAATTGCCTATCTAAGATCATCTCCTTCATCACTTGCATTTCCCTCAAAGATTTTCAAAACTTTTATTTATTTCAAAAAATTGAACCACTTTGTAACCCGTAGTTAAACAGTTGTACTCACATATGCCACCAATTTTTGTGCTTACAAGTCCTTTTCTGTGTTTTGTTTCTTTCTGTTTTCAACTTCTTATTTCTGAAACAATGACAATGTCCTTTCAGCGACAGTGTGGGTGGTAGACCCTCCCTTTATATGTTTGAAAATACCGTTATTTTGTTCTAATCATTGAGGCCTACATTGAAAGCCATCTTGGCAGATAATTTCTCTCAGCATTATCCTCTGATTTTTTATCCTCTCATGAGAAATTTGCTGTCATTTGAACTATAAATCTTTGGTTAGTAATCTGGCTCTTTTATCTGGTAAATTTGCACTCTGATGTTTTGACAAGCATTGCTTTTCTTATAATTTATTATAGTGTCTGTCTTTGTTATTTATTGTTGTTCAATAAATTACAGAAAATTTCTTGGCTAAAATCAACAGACAATCATTTTATTGTTTGTATGAGTCAAACACGGCGGAGTGGCTCAGGCCGAGTTGTGTTGGTAGTGAAGATGTCACCTCCATCTGATCTCTGGAAAGCTGGCGAGGCTGGGGCATCCAGGCCAAATATGGCTTCCTACAGCAGGGTGCAGCTGGAGCTGGCTCGTGATGCCTCCGTGAATCCCCGCATGGGAGCCTCCACAGGTTCATCTACTCTCCACACTACGTTGTGTTGAGCTCACACTACTGCTTGCCTAAGATCAAGTGGAGAGCAGGAGGAATATTTTTAATGGCCCAGACTCAGAAGTCATACACTGTCACATTCCATTTGTTAGAAGTGAGTCACTAAGTCTGCCCCAATTCTGGGAGAAAAATTATAATCCACTTATCTAAGGGAAGGTTGGTGGACTATAAAACCACAGTGTGAAATTATTATTAATCCTTCTATAACTCATATCTACAGTGGTTTGCAATCCCAATGCCCCTTGGAAACATGAGGTATTTATCATGAGCTTCTGCAGAACACATGTTCCCAAATTGTTTGTTCAATTTCTTAGCCTTCACATTTCTCTGTCTCCCTCTCTCTTCCTCTCTCTGTCTCTCTCTCTCTCTCTCTCTCATTCTCTCTCTGCTTTGGGCTGGAACTTTATGATTTCTTTAGTACAGTCATTTTACTCTCTAATTTTTCTTTTAACTTTGTCCAGGATTGGGTTTATTCTCCCTGTGTTATGTGTCAAATTCCGCTGTTATACTTTTAATTTCTACTGTTTTTATTATTTTTTAGGATAATTTTCTTGTAAAGTAATTTTTGTGTTTTTGTTTCATAATTTCTTGCTCTTCTTTAAAACAAGGAACAGAGGTTTGTTCATTTCATTTTGTAGTACTGGCTTTTCCACTGCACTATATCCCCAGTCCTTTTTCCTTTTATTCTATTGACCAGGGCTTAAACTTTTAATCCTCATGCCTCCTCCTCCTAGAGGGCTGGAGTTATAGGTGTCCACCACCACGACTAGCTTTTTATGTTTTTATTTATTTATTTTTTGCACAACTTTGTTTTCTTCCAAAATAAATTGCTCATTTATGGAATGCATTGAATTTCTTAGCATTTGTTTCCTTAATATGTTTTAAAATTATGATTTGCCACTGTGAAATATCATGTCTTTGAGATATTTCCTCCTCATTCTAATATTTCTGGAAGTTGCTTTTAAGATTTCTAGTCCCTTCATTCTAATGAGACATTAAGCATGGGAGTTAGGCTCCCCAAGCTAAGTATGTTTTGAAATTCAACCCATATCCAGTCATGGAGGCAGGGCAATGCCAAACACACATTGCAGCCATAATACCAAGACCACTTCATTTTTTCACGACTAAGGAACACTTCACTCCTATCCCCTGGTTTTAAGCAGTGAGCTGTCAGAGCCCCATCTTCAGTGATACCCTGCTAGGGAAACTAAACTTCAATTTCTCGCTCCCTGTTCACAGGACCATGACTCAGTACACCCTATGTATCAATTATGTTTTATCCATTTTCTAACATATTGACATAGTCATATTTTTGGAACATTGCTTTGTCCTTTTAGATAATAAAAACTGGTCTCTCCTCTAATATTACTACCCAGGTGGCTTTGCACCCTCATGACCAGCACTCTTCACATGTAGAAGTATCACACATTGCACATAAATTCTATTCAGGGAAATGTGTAATGTGTGAAGAAACTGAACTGTGTATTATTATTCAAAAGAGGGATATTTAAAGGTGATGTTTCATTCACCTAGAAAACATGAGTCTCAATTCCAAAATTACTTTAACTAACATAACTCTTGAATACTGTTCATAAGTAAAATGCACAGCCATGTACACATTTAGAGAGAGCACTCCTATATAGCAGAAACATCCTGTAACATATTAATTTTATTTTTTTTTTTCCTTTTTTTTTTTTTGGCGGAGCTGGGTATTGAATTTATGCCCTTGCGCTTGCCAGGGAAGCACTTTTTCCATTGAGTCAGCATATTAATTTTATAGTAGCTTTTCTAACCAGCGGACCTAGGCCCAGAGCCTGTTTTCTTACCTTTTATGTGCTATGCCTCGACATGATTTATTATTTGCAGCAACTTGATCCTAATCATTTTAGTGGTAAGTGTACCTCGCAACTCCCTGAAATTCTCATATTCAAAAGTACCCTTTCCTAAATATCTCACGTTTTATCCTTCTGTGATTTCAGTATCTGACTGTTGCTCAGACTTTTCCAGAACACCTAACAATTTTCCAAGGCTCAGCGAGGCATGATCTATTGCTTCATTTACACAATTTTCGTGATAATTCTCTCACTAGGAAGAGGTCCCTAGACCATCCCACACCCTGTGACGTCTCAGTTTGCTGACAGAGCTCAGTGCCACCTAGTCAGATTCGTGTCATGTCTTCCTGGCTCCCCTCACCTCTGTGGCCAAAAGAATGCAAATGTCCCACAAATCTGCCTATTTCTCTTTTGCTTTTGTCTTTTTCTGTCTACAAGGTCTCTGTGAGCTGTATTATTTTACTAAATGTATTGTTTTTATTCTATCAGAGAATCTTGATGACTTTCTCTTCCATATAGAAATATATATAAACTCTGTATTTCTTCTCCAGTCAACTAATGTAATGATTTTAATAGGAAAAACTCATTTTCTTTTTCTTCGAATTGAATTTCACTGCATAAGCAGTCAAACTGGGGAGCTAGGCCATAATGAGAATAAAACAAATAGAAATAAAGCCTGGATATTCACAATTTTCAATTGAATCATTGAGTTAATTCTACTAATCCCAATGACTAGATGACTGCAAATAAAAGCTTATAGGTTTATATTTGTAAATGCAAATTTTGTTTGTAAAAGAAAAGCGGTTAAAGAATCTTGCTGTTCTTTGAATTTGTTAGACTTTGCACTTGTGTTAGGTTATACTCTGAAAACCAAAACATTGTAAGAACTGAAGTGTTCAGAATGGGAAACCACATTGTCATATTTGGCAATGTGAAAATATTTGTTGGATATTTTTTATTCTTGTCTAGTGGTAGAAGTAGGAAATAAGTTTTAAGGGTGGTAATTATAAAGAGATTAGTTTTAATCTGTTTTCATTTAGAGAATATTCTTTTCTTTAAAAAAAACTTGATCAAAATTGGATGCTATAGTGATGCAGAGTTCCCTATAAATACAGACACTCAAGAAAATGATGGATTGTTATTTAATTTGAATGTTGAGGCCATCCTCCTCCAGTAACCTGAATAGATTACATCAGTAAGAGAAATCCTGATTCTTTTTTCTCACTGTCCTACTGGGCAATCTCAAGAAGGAAGAAAGAAAATTCCTGACAGAACCAAATGGCAAAGAATTGAGAATGTAATAGTTAAATATAAATAAAGCCCATAAAGCAGAATATGTAAATGTTGATGAGTGGCAAGATAGTAATTCTGGGAGTCGAGAGGCATTACAGCAGGTGGGCCAAAGGGCACGTGAAAAAATTAGGCCTCGAGTGTGATCTTAAAATGATCAGCGAGTGAATAGACTGAATTATTTACTGTACCTAAGCTTTAGTAGTTTTAACTATTGCCCTATAATTTCCCCTAATTTAAAGTAATTGCAGTTGTGTGTGCATGCATATATGTATGTGTGTTTATTAATTTACAATCATGTATTTGTATTTATGGATAGAATTATATTTGACAGAACCTATATGAAAGTGAAATTTCCAAGAGAACTTCTAGTTCCTTTAGAAATACAACAAATTTCAGATAATTTTTTATTTCTTCAGTTGATTCTATTTACCTGTGGTGGCATGGATTTTCAAAACTTTGAATTGCTTCCAGGGTCCCCCAAGACAAGAAAAATGAACAATAGTAACAACAATAGCAAATGAAAAACATAAAAGGAACTCAACATTGTTCACTGCTAAATATAGTTCAAGTGTAGTCCAATAAAAGGTCAGTGGAACAAAATATGAAAGTGACTAGGAATTGATCTATACTTTTCCTAGAAACCCGAAGTTGAGATCTTCAAAAATTGACAAGTTTCAGACAACGCGTGGTGGTACATGCTTGTAAACCCAGCACTTGGGAGGCTGAGGGAAGAGGATTGTCATAAGTTCCAGACCAGCATAAGCTACAAAGTGAGCTCAAGGCCAGCTTGAACTGTATAGCATAACTCAGTCTCAAAAATCACACACATACACACACACACACACACATACACACACACACACAATTACTGTTGCTCTTCAAGTTGAATGGAATAAAAGCACTTAATATTCCCATAGGAATTCCATGGTGCTTCCAACTGTCATAAACAGTTATTTGGCTAGTATTGAAAAAAAAAAAAAAAGAAAGAAATTTGTTTCCAATCTTGGAAACAAGCACATTGTTCCAGAGAACTCAAGAAACACTTAGTCCAAAGGCAAAGGCATTCTCACAGAAGTTTTGAGGACTATTGTGACCCAAACTTGGATATTTAAAAAAAAATAAAATAAAGGTACGCTGCTGACTTGTTGAAGGTAGAAAAAGTTCATACACAATGAAGCCTAAATGAGAAATTATAAAGTTCTTTAAATTTGAGGGTATTATATATTAACCTTAAAAATATGACCTCACTATGACACTAGATTAGAGCAGGAGACTTCCTATCCCTGAAAAGAAGATTGAATTTCTGACAAATCTGATACTAAGATTCTTTGTCTGAAAACTGGCTGGGTAATATCAAGTATATTTTAATAAAATAAAAATAAATGGAAAAAAAAATATCAAGTGTATTTTATCAGGGAGATGTGGAGAGAATCCAGTGAGATGAGGTATTTATTATGTATGTAAAAATATCTGTCACCTGTAAAGAACTGGGATTATGCATTTTTGTGATTATAAATTATTAACAATAGCATAACTCTCCATTGTTTATTAAAAATTTTGCAGTTGGCCTATCTTTAACTCCAAGAGAAGTCTGAATGTGTAGGATTACATAAACCTTCCAGAAGAAAAATAAAGCTTTAGAAGGGAATCCATGCCTGATATGGCTCAAATAAACATTTTGGAAAAATTGATTTAGTTTTTGTCACCTCTCCTCTAGGATTATTTTTTAGAGTTTATAATTTCTCAGTCTATTGCGCACACCACAGAGGCTTTCACATTTTCTTCAGAAGCGTGCATACTTCACTGGCAGGTTCCCAAAAGGTAATAATCTGATCTGCTCCTCTTGCTCACTAAGTGTTAAGTCAGTGTTGTAGATCTGCAAGGGTGGAAGGCTCTGGTTCTGCAGAAACCCCCTAATCCTCTGTTTACCACAACAGGAGTCTATTGCCATAGAAATGATAGCTGAGATCCCACATGCAGCATCACTGAGCTCACAGCAAGGCCTTGTAAAAGGAGAAGCCAAGCTACAAGGAGGAACAGAATTTATGAGAATAGTAGGGACTCTGTTGCCTGGAAAGAAAGGGGGATTGTCCAGATTAAAATTAAAATGCATGAATGAGCTACGTTGTTGGGTATGCTGTAGTTTATTTTCTGTATAATGCTGCTTGACTAAAAGTACTTAGAATCTTATTCATGCAATAGTTTGCTTTCAAAAAGGTCAGCAGTTTCTCTTGATTGCATTTGTTTCTTATTGAAATAAGAAACAAGCAGATTCTAATTAATCGTGTTGTGCAACTGATATTCTCTGGTCAAAGAGTTCTCTTTTCATAATGCCTTATTTTGTTTGTGTTGTTTATTGTGTGTGTTTTGTCTTGTTTCTATTAACAGAAGAAAGTGAACCTGAGCAGGATACTAAAGGTATTCTTTTTTCTCAAGTTTTTGTACTGCTTCTTTTCATTTTATTATTTTTTTACTACTGTGATGTTGCTGGACCATGTGATATTTTTTTTTTTTTTTACAAAAGAGTACAAATGAGAATTAAAACAGAAAAAAATTGCAACTGATACACAATTTCACTTATCAAAGTAATACGAATTTCAAAGTATTTGTTGTAATACATACTGTTGTCTTCCAACCAGTTATTCATATTACCAGATATATGTATGTAAAATTGGAATAAGAAAGAAAACAAGAAATGTATAAGAGATTAAAAAGAAAAAAGTACAATCAATCGAAAAAGAAGACAAAACAAATTAAAGCATTAACTGCTTCTTTCCACAGACCAGCAGAAATGCACAGTACAGTTGTCCAAACCACGCTGCTTACATACCTAGATAAATCTCTTTCCCCCACTCCCTCTCCTACTTTCTCCTATACTGCTTACTTTAAGTGCATGGCTCTTTTCAATTGTTTATTTTCACTGACCTTGCCAACAACTCTAAGTGCTATTGTTTTTACTGCAAAACAGAAAATGACCTGTGGAAAATATGAAGTTGCAGCGTTTAGCAGCATCAATAGATGCATTGCTTTGTTATATAAATTGCTTATTGACAATCTGTATTTCTTAAGAAAAGACTAGGCAATAGAAATTGGGTGTTTTCAACTCTGAAACACAAGGAAATGAAATATAGGTTGGAATAGAAAGTTACTCTTTGTAATGGGGTTCTTTTGGGATGAGTGGAATTAAAACTTTGGACTTGGGATTAAAATGTTAAAATGCTAGTTTAGGTTTTGTTGTCCCTTTTTCAACAGGACAGTAGTATGCAATTTGTCTAAGTCAATAAAAGTTATTTAACTAATTGCATACATACGTGTATATTTCATGGAGTATGTTCAGAAGAAAGTAACTGGAAATCAAAATTTCTAGGAAAATCCCTATCCCTAGGTTTCCATCACAAAAAGTACCTTGCCTTCTAAGTAAGACCTCACTGTACAACCTTTAATGTAGTCCTAATTGATGCTTTGATGATAAGTGTCACAAATTCTTATATAGTACACTTTTTCACTCTAAGGCTTATTTAGATCATTATTCTTTTAAATAGTTACTTCTTAGCATCTCAAATAAAATGCAAGTTGGCCATCCTCTATCCAAGAAGCTCAGATCAGAATGTTTCAGATTTCACAGTTTTTAGTAGTTTCAAATATTCCCATAGACTACTGATTGACCAGCCCTAGTTAAAAGATCTGAAATCTAAAATACCTCAACATTGAAATTTTCCAAGAGTCATGGCCATGCTTAAAAAGTTTCAGATCTTAAAGAATTTCAGATTTTGGGTTTTAAGGGATGTTTAATACAGTATTTGAAATGTTTTCCTCTTCCTAAATACTAATCTGCTTGTAGCCAAATTCAAGTAAAAACATATCACCTGGTTGTGTATGAGTTTTGTTGTTCCTCTCCTATTTGTTGCTATTAGTCATTAGTTTTTTTGTTTTCTTTGAATCACATAAGAATCTCTTTTTAAAAAAGGTTGAAAACAACAGAAGAAAAGAGTAAGAGGAAATAAAATGTATATGAGCTCATGGTGTCCTTTAAAATAGTTGCTCAACAAATAGAAATTGATCAGAAACATAAGTTTTCCTTTGATTATTCTCTTACTAAGGAGAGAGAAGTAGTTCTTCTCAGGCCAAACTGCTGGCTAGAGACTCTGTTAGGCCCCTATTCCTTGAGCTTCCAGTATACCCATAAGGCAATTTCAGACAAGATAGTGGCCTTAGATCCTTAATACATTCTACCCCATGAAATGAAAATCAATAACAAGACATCATATATCTAAAATCACTTTGAAAGATGGAGGTGGTGGAGAGAGAGAGACAGATTACAACATAGCTGTGTTATAGAAGACTTTGAAGTTCTGACTGATTATGCTCAATTTAAAAAATAAGAGTCTCTACTTGCAGTTACCTCTATAAATCTGCCCAAGTGAATGAAACCCAAAGCTCATGAATAGATTGCACTAGGAAAACATCTAGACAAGTGCATTTCCTGTGTGTACTTTCTATGCTGTACTTCCTTAGCATCTCAAATAAATTGCAAGTTGGCCATCCTTTATCCATTCAGAATGTTTCAGATTTCAGTAACTTGCCTACCCGTGGGCAAAGGAATGTGAAAGAGTGCAAAGTGAATTAAAGAACAATCTCTGAGAACATATAGGGGAAAAAGATCTGGATATATTTTTTTCTTTAAATATCCATATCAAAGTATTTTCCAAATGATTTAGTAATTTCATGTGAAGTTTACTTGTTTATGTAACAAAAACACTAATATATTTTCCTTCACATTAAAAAAAGTACAAAATAGGATGTTTCATGCACCTTTTTTTTTTTGGATGAGAAACATAACATGTTGTTTTAAGTCAGTGCCCTAGAATGTGTTTTTAGCTAAGATAATAGGGTTTACAATTGTCCTATGCTCAAATACATTACTGTGTGTACATTATTGTCGATGAAGGTTTGTGCGACATTCATTTTTAACTGCAACTAACTACTGTTCTCCGTGGTTGTTGAATGTTTTGGGAGTTCCCTTCATCATCCCTTTACTTTTCTTATTCACAACTGGGAACAAAGACAGATGGCTAAGAATATATCAGCTTTATTGTTAGCTAAGCTGGGTTGAGAAAAAAAGGATTTTACTCCATCTAATAGCTGGACTAACATTAGTTTTTCATCTCTCTCACCCTCTCCTCACTCTTTCTTATCCAGTAAGCCCTAATATACAGGATAGCTGAAAGAATGACTTGTGGAAGGTTAATATATACACAACATACAAGTCCCTTCCACTGTTCTTCCCTAGAAAAGTCATTCGTTCATTGGTTCATTCATTCATTCATTCATCAAATATTGATTGAGCACCTATTGTGTACTACTTAGGAAGAAGTTTGGAGAAAGACAGATGTACAGATACATCAGTCATTCTATATTGATAAGTAATGCAAATCTTATTGTGATGCTTACGCTCCAGGAACAGCAGCAGTCAAACAAACAAACAATTGAATTAACATTTATGAAATACTGATAAAGCAATAGTGATAGAGAAAAATAAATAAGGGTAAAGGTAATAAGACATTTAGTGAAAACCTTGATGATCTTTGGAAGCACCTTTGAAAATAGAAACCAGAAGGAAGGGTTGGAAAGAGGTTTCCATACTGAAAAAGAGTTGAGTCTCTGTTTATTTTTTGGAGAGAATGTAACAGTCAGAAGAGACCAGCTTCCCTGGCCTTTTACTTCTCTTAACTCAGTGTATTTTACCAATGAAACCCAGGGCCAAACAAGGGTATATCACTTCTGTGGAGTAGGAGGACAGGCATTTATCAGCACAGTGCCACTTTCATTAAGCTGTATATAATGCCAACAGTACTCTTTCATATACTGCTGAATTCCCCTAGAGCTTCCAGAAAGTTCTAAGATGAAGCAGAGAAGAGAGTAACTTAACCCCAATGTCAGCACTGTAAATCAGCAACTGACTATCATTTATTTACTATTTCACACAATGTTTAGTTGTGTTGTGCAAGATGGATCATCAGGGGTTTTGCAATGAGCCCAGATGATATTCCAAATAGTGTGACACCAGCTAGCTAAAAGAAAAAAGCTGAAGATTAGAACAAAATAAACCTTCCCGGATTACTAAATTTCCAAGAATTTAAAATTCCCCAAATTAAAACTTATGCCTTTATAAATTAAAGCAGAGAAAAAAATCTAGATTTGAGTCTTCTCTGTATTTAAAATATCTGATCATCTTTAGCCAGTACACTGTCATACAAGTTCAAGGCCAGAGTTAATGCTATTAAACATTTTTCCCCCAGGGCTGATGAGACGGAAATACTCCAAGTCCAAATTTCTTATTTCAGGATCTTTCTTGTTTCAGATTTTAGAAGGCAAGGTACCCACACATGTTCATTGCAGTAGATTCACCATCAAAAATTGTAATGCCGAGTCCTACAGGAGCTAGTCCAGTCAAAAGATGCATGTAGACACACATTTTGTACCAGAAACATCTCGCATTATTGTCGCCAGACAACATTAACAAGAAGAGTCCCTGGCTACAGGGACTTTACACTTTTGGTTGGATACTAATAGTTTGTGTTAGCTGTCAAAAGTCCACAGGCTATAAATTTAGCTTATTGGGAGAATAGAAATGCAAAGAGAACCATACCCAGCCTTTAGGTGATACTCTTCTTTATTTTATTTATTTTTTTTATTGAGACAAAAATTGCAATGAGACAGCTTCAAAATAGGTTGGTAGAGTTACAACAATTAATACACTGTATATTATTGTCTTTGTAGTAGTCATTCATAGCGCTATTTAACTATCCTAACTATTTGTATATAAGATACAAAACAGTCCTTCATTTATATCATTTTTTCTTTAGTTTTGTCAGAGATAGGTATACCATTGCCATCCAAATATTGTAGGTTCATGAATTCAACAAAATATTCCAGTATAGTCCAGTAGTTCACAATAGTAGTGGGTCTTTAAAGCTCTCTTACTCTCCAACAGATGAATCTTTTCAACCCCATCCCCTATGGTATTCACTTATTTATTTAAGATATTAAGTCATTTACCATGTCAAATTTCCTGTATTCTGGACTTGACTGAAATGCATCTGCATGGTGTTATTTAACATGCTCCTGGCTCTGTTTCTTTTTTGTACATTGGTAATCAGACCCCAGAACTCACTTAACATTAGGCTCGGTTTTGCTTTTGAGGTGGGCAGGTTCAGTTGTGTTTCAAGCATCTAACACCATTCTTGGCTTAACAAAAATTTTTAGGCTACATGTCAGTTGTGAGATCATTACTTTTATTTATTTTTTGTTCTTCTGGCTTTGAGTTCAGTGGAGTCTTGCTGCCTACCACCACCACCACTGTAGTCTGAACATCATGCTATATCCTCTGCCCTTTACATTTTATTTTGAGACATTATGTTGACTAATTGCCCAGGCCAGGCTCAAACTTTCAATCTTCCTGTCTCAGCCATCTCCCAGACTCCTAGAATTATAGGCATGTACCACCATGTCTAGATGGGGTCGACATTTATATGGTCAAGGTGTCCCAGATTTCATTGCTGAGATCCTCAATATTAAAAGATAAATTAGTTCAAGCCCTCAAAAAATAATTCAGTTGTCAAACAAATCACATATTTCTTTATCTCCTCACAGCTCTGGGCTTGATCTAAGATTGTCCTGTACATGTCTTCTTTAATATAATCTATCTCCCCAAACTTTTGGAATCCAAGCACCACACATTTCAGTTAACTAGAAGAACTAAGCTTCAAGGGCTAGTGTTAACTGGGACTTCACACTTTAATACTATATTCTGTGCTCAAGCCTTGGGGAAAAAAGCAGACAGAAGTACAAAATATTACATTTTTTTAGTATAATAAGGACTGAAAAGTCCTCTGTAATAGTTTGAAAGAAAAACTGAATTTTAAGTCAGGAGACAGGAAGTCTGGTACTGTCAGTACCTATATTGCAATAAACAAAACAGGCAACATGTTTGATTTCAGACAATCTAATGAGACAGGGAAATAATAGACATGGAAAAAGTGATTTTAGATAGCGGTGAAGTCTGCCAAAACAAAATAGGATGATAAGAAAGTGAATAGAAGAGCTATCCTGTATGTTGGGCAATTAAGGAGGACCTTTATAAGGACATTTTACTTCAACAGAGATTCCAATGGTACAGAGAACCGGCCATGTGTGTAGGAGACTGAGGAATAGCTAGAGTGAGATTCTAAACCGGATGTAAGTCCATTGCGCCTTGGAGCAGTAAGAAGTACAGCATGATGGCGTGAAGGGCTTAAAGGCCAGCATGTATCAATTGCTATTATCCTTAAAAAAGAGGGAATCCCACACAGGGAAATATGTTCAAATTTGCATTTTTAAAAGGCCACTGGAGCTTCATCATTCTCTAAAGGAGAGTCACTCACCACTTCTATCTTCCTAACAGTTTTTGCCAGAATCCTGCGGGCTCCTGAATCCCATAATGTCACATTTGGCTCCTTTGTGACCCTGCGCTGTACAGCAACAGGCATCCCTGTCCCCACCATCAGCTGGATTGAAAATGGAAATGCTGTGAGTGTTGTGTTTTTGGGGAGTAATTGGGGGAAGACCCATTAGTGGTGAATTTCAAGATAGAGTCAAGATTTGTAGAATTATCCTGATCTTTGCCATTGATACCACTTCCATCATTTTTCTGAGTTTTCCATTATCTATGCTGTAAGGACCACTACCACAGAACATTAAACTCCAGGAATTTGCTTGTATTCTTGAATCATGGGGAATAACAGAATATCAAATGATTATAATTATTTTCCGCATGTAAAATGATTTCCATATAATGCATCAATGTAAGTTTAGTTGGCTTTTGTAATCATGGCGTACTATTGCAGATCTGTTTCTGTTGTCTTATTTTTCCTCTGACACCTCTTATTCCGGTTGTTACTTACAATGTGCCCCCCAATGGAGACTAGGTTACCAGCTATGAGCTTTTGAAATTATTGGATTAGGGAACTAATTTCATCTGTAGATTAATCATTTATGTGTCCATAATTTGATAGTATTATTGAGAACTGATGGAAACAAAGATGAGGCCTAGTTGAAGACATCATCAGGTTGTGACCTTGCAGATTACTTCTGGTGCCCGGTCTCTTTCTCTGCACATCTTTCACTTTCTCTCCGCTTCCTGGCATCTGTGAAGTGGGCAGGTTTCCTTTTCTTTTCCTTGTGCTTTGATTCTTCTTCCTTGACACAGACCTGAAAGCAGTAGAGCTTGCTGGCCACGGACTGAATCCTCTGAAGCAGTGAGCCAAAAATACATATTTCCTTCTTTAATTTATTTTTATTAGATAATTGGTCATAATGACAAGCTGAGAAATATGTTTGAGCTTTGTATTCTGCTGTTTTCTTCTGTATCTGGTTAGCTTTGATTACTTGTCATTCAGTGTATTAGGAAAAAAATGTCAGAAACTAGTTTGAAGTCTAGATGAAGGTATTTTCCTTCAGAGAGAATTTTTTGTATTTTTTCTGAAATAAATTTCTATCACTAATCTTGGACTCTCTGAAACGAAGTTCTTGGTTTGAAGCTTCTTGAACATCCCAGGTTATGATAACATGTTCTGTAATTTTCTGTGTGACCTACTTCACTTGTGGTTCATATTGACATATCCCTGATATCTAGTTCTTTAGGTTCTTAATCTAATGTATCTCTTACTATACAGCTAACATCTATGGGCACTAAGTTTTGACTTGTCTCCTCACTCCTTCAGACCATCCAACAAAGGTTCAAAATTTTAGGTGTTAAAGAGGGCTCTTGGGATGGAGGTGAGGGAAAATTATGTTTTGATATTTTGGGCCAGGAGATAGCTCTGTGTCATAAGTGCCTGCCTGGCAAGTATAAGGTCCTGAGTTCTACCCCCCAAAAAAGATTTTTTTGTATGATGGTCCATCTGAGTAATCTAGTTCATCAATATGTAATAAAGAAATTATCATATTATTATTATTTTATAGACTGTTATTTATTGAGTTGTGTTTGGTTCACATTTAAATTATCCAGTTTCTGATGTTCTTTATGGGGTAAAGAAACACACACATACACACACACACACACACACACACACATGCACACATACACAAGCTAAGTATGCATACCCTAGGTGAACACTCAACCTTGAGCTACAGCACTCTCAACATTGTTATTCCTAATTTAATATTTTGTGTGTGTGTGTGTGTGTGTGTGTGTGTGGTAGACCTCAGTAAAATACTTTGTCACTGATTATATCAACTTTTTGTTAAACATGTGATTTATTTTGCCTTATATTGCAGTTTACCTTTAAGCAAAACCATTCATTTTCTTTTTCTGGTAACATTACATTTTTTGTTCTATTTTGCCATTTCAATTTGTTCTAATATTTATTCCAGATTCTTGCACCTATTTTCAAAACTGGGAATATTCTACCTTTTCATGGGCTATTGCAATCACAATTACTATCTGTTAGCTCTTTACAGCTAGGGATGTTGCTATGCCAACTCTCCAGCTAGTCCTATCAAGGACCCTTTCATGTGCCAAAGAGGTGACAAATGCACGTCCAAGTCAGTCTCTTGGGAGAGTGAGGGTGACTCTCAAAATTACTGAGCAACCCAATCCTTGATGGATCATTTAGCTGCTACCTGGCTATTTTTATTTTCCAACTCCTACAGGAGAGCCTCCCGCTGACTTTGCAGTAACCTGAGTGCAGTGAACATATACAATCCTTCTGTAATACATTACAGTAGCGTGCTCAAGGCCCAAGAGGGTCTCATACTGTTGAATGCTTGTACTGCAAGAAAACATGGGCCTTTATTTCCTTTGGGCAGGCAAAACCTTTTATGATAATGGAAACCACATTAAGTTTTATTTCTACCCAATTTAGGCACATTGCTCCAGGGACTTAAATTATTCTATATCCTCTATTTTCTCTTCTCCAGGATTGCACAAGTCAGCTAGGGCTTTGTCACTATTTAGCACAGCTAGGGCAGTTTAAATTACAGAAACTATACTTTCTCAGGGAATGACTAAGATTAAGGTGCTAGTAAAGTGGTTTCTAGTGAGGCCGTTCTTTCTGGCTGGCAGACAGATCCACAGGCGGTGTGGGATCTTTTCTCTATGAGAATATGTCCTGGTATATTGATAACTACAATGACAAGGCCCCCTCAATTCATTGTGTTTTCTCATAACATCGTCCTTATTCTTTTTTTTTTTTTCTTTTTTTTTTTTTTTTTTGGCGGAACAAAGGATTGAACTCAAGCCCTTGCACTTGCCAGGGAAGCGCTTATTCCACTGAGCCATCTCCCCAACCCCTAGTCCTTATTCTTAAATGGTGTTTATTCCTGTATTTTCCATAGCATTGTAACATTTCTTCATTACAACAAAATAGCAGTAACTAAGCAAAGACAAATACTGTGGATTACAAAACAGAACACAGAAAAGCAGACTTTCAACAGGAGCTTCTCCTTCATGCTTGGCATAGTGTAGGCTTAGAAGATTTTGCAGCATATAAAAAGGGTGACCTTTGGAGCATGGCCATGAATTAATTTGGGTAGTGTTTTCCAATTCTGAGTATTGAACTCAGAGCCTTTGCAGTGAGCTACGTCCTTAGTCCTCTCCCTCTTTAATTTCGTAAGGGTCTCATCACTTTTTGCTAAATTATACAGTCTGAGCTTGAAATGTCCATCCGCTCATCTCAGCTTCCCAGAGGTATCAGAGGCATTGGCCACCACATCCAGCTGTACACTACATTTAAATGAATTTAAATAACCTAAAGTTTCAAAAAGATAAAAGGGAGGAAGACTGAGGACACTAGAGGTGGTGTTGCCCTGATCTTTCCCTTTACTCAAAGGTGTCTCAGTGTGGATGCACATGAAGGATGTGGCACTGAGGGAAGTAAGTTCAGCAGAAAGACCAGTATGGCACTAGCTTACTTATATGTGGAATAAATCTAAAGCAGCTAAACTCATGGAGGCATAGAGTAGAAAGGTGGTTGTAAAAAAAGAAAAAGAAACAAAATGTGGGTTCAAAGGGTCAAGGTTTCATTTATGCTCATGAATAAGCTAAAAACCTAATGAGCTTCACCTTACAGTATGTATGATGAATAATATTGTAGACTTCAAATTTCTTAAGTGGGACGCTCATAAGCGTTCTCACCGTAGACACACATGGATGGCAGTTATGTAAGATGATGGACAGATAGCTTATTTAAAGTGGCCATTTCACAATGTGTACATGCATCTCAAAGCGTTGAATGCTAGTATCATATACCTCAAATATATACAATTTGTATTTGTCAGTTATACCACAATGAGGAAACAGATCTGAAAAAAATTAGAAGTGTATCTATGAAAACTGTTTGTTACCTGCAAAGTGAGAGCTCGACCACAAGGCACAGGAAGAAGAAGAAATGGAGGCACAGGAAGGTGTGGAAAGCAAACTGTGTCAGTGTGACAAATTTTGGTGGATGTCATAACACAGGGAAATGGCACCAAATTCTACAGCTACCTTGGTTACCTTGTGTTCTTTTGCAAACCTGCAGTGTTTATAGTCCATTCATTATTTTTACTATTGCAGCCTTTTTTCTGAAAGTATTTTTGCCTTTCTGCTAATTAAAAACATTTTCATCATAATTAATTACTGAAGTTGGCTCAATTTTATCTGTCTATTCCCATCCCCCTTCTGAATACAGTAAATAAATGACTGAATGCTATTTTGTCAGCTCAGCACTCAAGCCATGATTGAATGAACGTTAGATTAGGAAACTGAGGGACTTACGTGGTTAAGGCTATTGAGATTTGGAGGGAATCTAATTGTCATTTAGACATCGATTTTCTCATGTTGATAATGACACAGAAAAATGTCAGGTAGCTGTCAAAGATGATCTCTAATATGCCATCAGGACTAATGGTCTCTAATTTTATTCAGTTATTACAAAGTGATTTATAGCTCTTGCTCTTATTTACCTCTTTATTAGACTTCAAGTGTCCATTGAAGTCAAATCCTATTTGACAATGTGTTTTGTTTTCTTCTGTGGATGCTGTTTCAATTGTCTTCAATCTCTCAAAGTAATGCAGAGAGTATTAAAGAAATTAGGGGATTGACAGTGTAACTTTTTTAATTGGTCTGGCTGTGTGAAGAAAGTAATAAAGAAAATTAAGAAATGCACATTCTTTAGCAATTGAAGCCAGGGTTGTTAGAGTATTCCTGTGATTCTAGCCTTGTGGGAAACTCGGGCAGGAGGGTCATCAGTGAAGCGAACTTCGGCAACTTCACACTTTACCCTCTCTCAAGATAACCTCCATGCGAAGCTTCTGGATTCATTTTCCAATTGCACCAGAGAAAGAATCCAGGGTTTTCAAAAGTCTCATAAGTTTAGAAATGGTACATATATGATCTGAAGTTGGGGACTAAGAAAAGGAGGATAGCCAGAGTTAGTTTTTGGTTTTTTTGAATCCCACAACTGAATTATTCAAGATGTGATTCACCAAAATAGATCTATGACTGTGGGCATAAAACAAATAGTGACTTTCCTCCAGGAGGAAAATAAAGATACGTTCATAGTTCTCATAGTCAGCATGTGTTGATTTTACAGCCAAATTCTTGGTAACATGACCCACGTCAAAAATGAAATGGAGATGACTTTGCCCATACTGACGCAAATCACAGGAAATGAAAGCAATTTCAGGCATTGAATGTCATGAACGTAGCAAACCAGAATATCCACATAGAGGGCCATGAAGGAACTCACAGCTCAGCTATTGTTGGGAAAGAACAAAAGTACGTGACCTTCATAGTTGGTAAAGCAAAATAATTACATACAAGGAGTCGTCTTTGAAATAACTTATCAGAGATCTTGGTAGAGGGGGAAAAATTAGTTTGAACTGTGGCTCTTGATTAGGTAAGATTTAGTTAGTTCACTAACTCATAATTCTCTACTAACTACATGGCACACTGAAGAGGGAAATGCTTCCCCTCCCTCTACATACACACCAGCAAGTTGAAACCCTGCACAATTAGAGCTACAGAACATCAAGAAATACATACCAGGGGCTAGGGGGATAGCTCAGTAGAATAAGTGCTTGCCTAGCAAGTGCAGGGTTCTGAGTTCAATCCCTGGTACAACAACAACAATAACAAAAAAGAAAGAAACACACACCAAAACAGTTAAGAAATAGTTTTCTTTCTTCCTATGGAAATGACATCCATTTTTCACAGAAGTTTGTAATCTAGTCATAGGAGAACTTCAGAGTGACTTGTAATGTTCCTCTTCTTTTATAATTTTGAACAGAGTAATTAGAGGTAGATAGGACAGATCTTACTTTTTAAAAAGAGAATCTGGAAGGGGTAATTCAGAAATTGTGCACAATCTGATTTTGTCATTAATTTTTTCCAAAACCAGAAAAAAAAAAAAAGAAAAAAAAAAGAAAATCTTTTTTTTAAATACACAGATCTATCTAAAGCTATAATGACAGTACCTCTATTATTTAAGCAATCAACTAGAAATTCAGAAAATTAGAGTTTCTTGCTTTGTCCAATAAATATAATCCTTAAAATATTTTTTATTTTAGATAAATTTTGTAAAATAAATAATCTACTTTGAAGATTGTGCTTTTGAATATTCTTACAGGGAGGCTTATCTATATTTTATGCAGAGTTTTAAAAGAAATTATAACAAATTTTATATAGAATAATTCAGCGACCAGTTTGAAAGAGACCAATATTTATGGTGATCCAAATCAGAAACAACATGGAACCGTCTCTCTCTTATCCCTTCATGTATGATGCATGGAGAGACATAACAGCACTTAGTAGAAGAGTCTGGGTCCTGCTGGGCCACTGCCTAAGAGTTCCACCAAGTGTTCTCAGCCAGCTAGAACTCTTGGCAAGGCAGAAACACAAAGGCCAAAATGTCTTTCAGAGTCTTCCTGCATTAAGGTCACACCATGAAGTTACTAGGTTATCTGTAGTTCTAAGTAGATTCTCTCAAGCCAGAATTATGAATGCATTAATGATAACAAAAAAATCCCACAGGTCCATACTGTTTTACAACCTTCAAATCCATTTCATATAATCATCTCAGGTGCAAATTAATGTACCTACTGGAGAGAACTTTCTATTTTACTGTCTCTTTTTAAAATGTTTATTATTTTTACTATACAGATGCAAGGCATATAACATGATGTTTTGATATACATACATACAGGGAAATGATTAGTACAGTTAAATAAATTGAAGATATCCATCTATTTAATAGCCAGAAGTAGTACAGGAAGAGAGAAGACCATACCTGCAATCCCAGAGCCAATTATCTGGTCCCTTCTGATCAGTATGCCTAAGTGAGTTGGAGTAAACAACATATTTATTATAAACACTCAGTATAGTCACTTCAGCTAAGTGCAGTCATCCCTCAATGGTGTTGGGTCTAGGACCCTTGTGGATACCAACATCCTTGATGCTCAAGTCTGTCCCATAAAATGATGTAGTTCTTTCATGGAACCCACATCCATCTCCCTGTATAAGTCATCCCCAGATTACTTATAAGACAATGTAAATTTTGTGTAAATAACTGTTACACTGTATTGTGTTGGGAATAACAAAAAAGGTCTGTAAATATTCAATATGAGTATAATTTTTAAAAATATTTTCAATCCACAGTTAGTTAAATCCACAGATACAGATCTTATGGGTATGAATGGCCAACAGTCCTCTGTACTTCCTTAACCATACCTTATTTCTGCGATAATCTGAACTTATCCCTTTGATCTTTTAAACCTGGGGGAGGGGAGAAAATGGATTCAAATGGAGGGTAGAGGACTGTTTTTATTTTTAGATCATCAAAAATACTAAACTGTTGGTCAGGGTGATCCATGAAGAAAGAAAAACAAATTCAAACCATGACTAACAAGGCCTGCTGTGCATGAGTCACCAGTGAAGCAGGCAAGGCCTCTGGACACAGGAGGAGAAGCGGTTAGGAGTCCCGTCATAATAGAGCAGTGAGCTCTGTAAGTCCCTGGTCTCTTCACGGTGCGATTTCAACACCTGGATGGAGTCCAGGAGAAGAGAGGCCAGGCAGCTTAAAAATTGCTTCTCTTCCTATGAAGAATGTTTTCAGTGACCTTGAAGAGGGATTTAAGAATGACTTTCTGAGGTGTGAACATGAAAATAGTAGAAGTTGCAGCAACATTGAGGAGGATGTTTGTTTCTGAGTTTCTTCCAAGACATTGCATAGCCTTACTTCCTGAAGGAGAGAACCAGCTTTACAAAGGAAAAAAACAAAAAAACCAGCTGTCTTACAGATTTCACTTACGTAAACTGGAAAGATTATACACAACACAAAAAATACAAAATAACATAAGTATGTTGACTAAAAATAAAAGTTTCCAGTCTAACTTTTTTGCTCATTGCTGTTTTGTTAAAATTCAGAGGAAGTACAAAATTATATTTCAGATTTTTCAATCTTTTTTATGCAATTTGGGTACCCATAACATATTACACTTCTGATAAAAGTACTAGAAAGTTCAGATGGAACCCCCAGCTTGGTTTATAACTATTAAAAGATAATTTCTGTTCTGTTGCTTTCCCATACAGCCCAATCTGCTAATCTGGGGGGGGAAATACCACAATACTTGATTTTACCTGGATAGTTTTCCTAGTTCATGTAAACTATTACATGGGGCTTAATTGAATTTATCATAGAAATTGAAACTAATAGTGAGGGTAGAGAATAAAAATGCAAGTAAGACATTGGGCAGGCTTTCCCTGCCTAATTGCTGTAGAATATGCTAGGGAAAGCCTGTCCAGTTCTTACTTGCATACACCAGTGTTCCTCTTCTCCTGGCTGGTCTGTGAAAATATTCTTGTAAGAAAATAGTAGAAGCATTTTCTCCAAATTCCTTTTTATTGACTTTGTTCCTTACTTTTAAACAGATGAATCTTCAAGATTAAAGCAATCAGGGTTCTATCCCCCACATGGGGTGCCAGTCCCACCCTGAGGCGCTCTGAGATGGCAATTGAGACTAGGTTTGGTGGTATACGCCTATAACCCCAGATCTTGGTAGGCTGAAAACAGGAGGATAACTACGAGTCTGATCTGTGTAGTAAGACCCTGTAGACACAGTTTATTTATTTATTTTTATGTATTTAGTACAGGGTCTACAGGGTCTCACCATGTAGTCTGGACTCCTAGTGATTCTCCTGTTTTCAGCCTCCCAAGAGCTGGGATTACAGGCAAATGCCATCTCAGTTGCTGCCTCAGCATGCCGTGGGCGGGGATATTTAGAAAAAAAGTTCAAGCAATCAAATTTGGGCTACCATAGTCCCCACCTGCACCTCCAAATAAGATTAAGGCATATCATGGGCCAATGCCTTAATTGTCATTTGCTCAAATTTCATGCAAACTGCTATTATGTTTCCCTCTTATAAACAGTTATAATGAAGGAAAAATCATTGAAAAATGGTGCAAGTGTTCAAGAATATAGTGTAGGAAGAACTACCACTCTAAAATGCTGTCCTCTTAGTTACATTTGTTAGATATTTACTTTGTGTGTGGTTGTTTAGTTTGCTAGACTATTGTATTAAATCAGACTATTAATCCTGGGACAAAACACATGTGAAAAATCAACTTAGAAAGAGGAAATCATTTCATAGTTTCAGAGGGTTCAGTCAGTGGTTGCTTGGTTCTATGGCTTTAGACCTCTGGTGGCAAGATACGTTATGGCGATGGGAACATGGTGGAGGAGACCTGAAAGGAGGGGAGTGGACCTCCAAACCTTTCACGGATACTGCTATCCAACTTCCTTCCACTGGTCCCACCTAACATTTCCAGTGTCTTTCAATAGTGCCACAGGCTGGTGACCAAGCCAAATTACATTGATTATTGTTGCTGTTCTTGTTTTATTTCCACTTTTTATTTATTTAGTGTCATTAGTTTGCAGTACTGGAGATTAAGCCAAAGGCCTTGGCACTTGCTAGGCAAGCACTTTGTGTAGCACTGAGCTATATACACAGCCCTTCTGAGTATAATTTTATTTTGAGACCAAGTTTCTCTAACTTGCCCAGGCTGGGCTTAAAGTTGGGATCCTCTTGTCTTGGCCTCCTGAGTAGCTGGGACTACAGGTGTTAGCCATTGCACCCAGTTTTTGTTTTCTAATGATTCATTACTTGTTTGTTTCTAGGACCGGGACTGGCCAATGAACACAGTGATTAAAATCACAGGCTTTTTGTCAAAACAACTAGGATACAAATTCTAACTCTGTAGCCTAACAGAAGGTATCAGGCAGTTGTCTATGCCTCAGAGTTAGACACATTGGCTGCCTAATGAATAAACACCAGTATAAATTAGCCTGTCCAATTCTGTACTGATTCGATGCTGACATTCTAGTTCTTCAAGGACATTTTATTTTCTTATTCAAATAGTCAAGAATTATTTATGCCTCAGAGGTGGAAGTGGCATCACAATTGTTTTATTTGATAGCAGTGTGTCTTTCTGATATGCACTTAGAAAGCAATGATCTCATGTTATGAAAATAAGTCTGGAAGACCAAAGTCCCTAAGGCTTGACAGGCTCTGTCTTCAGATTATGAAGGACACACCTTGGAGGATACAGGGTCTCACTCCATTGCTTACATTAGTTATGGTTGCTATATCACAAACCAACCCCACATTTAGTGGATTAAAACTAATTGCTTATTAATGAGTACAAGGCTGTGGGTCAACTGGAAAATCTTGCTGATTTGGGTCAGGATTACATGATGTTGGCTGGTTTGGCTCCTATGATAGTCCTTTCTAGTCTATAAAGGTAATATATTAGGAAGTCTTTGACTTAATTCTAATTTTACAAAATATTTTTCCCTATCCCATCAGGTTTCTTCTGGATCCATTCAAGAGAATGTAAAGGACCGAGTGATTGACTCAAGATTGCAGCTGTTTATCACAAAGCCAGGACTCTACACCTGCATAGCTACCAACAAGCATGGAGAGAAATATAGCACTGCAAAGGCAGCAGCCACCATCAGCATGGCAGGTAGGATGGGCCTGCATGCTTCCACCGCTCCGAGAAGGGACAATTGTTCTGTTCCTCATCCGCCACTGGTACTGCTTCCACTACTAGTCAACAGCTGACTTTCTCCCACTCCCTTTCTCCCTCCCTTTCCCCCATTCTCCCTCCCATGGCACTTATGCCACTCAGCTATATCCCTGGCCTCCCTTTTCTTTTTTTCCTTTTTCTTTGCTTTCCTCACTTCCTTATCTCTTCCTTTCTCATTTTCTTTCCTCCCTCCCTATCTTCCTTCCTTTCCTTTTCTTTGCTTTCCTTTCCCTCTCTCATTCCCTTTCCTTTTTTTCTCCTTGCACTAAGTAAATTAAGCTTTCCAAAGCTCCTAACTAATAAGTCTGCAAGTGTGCACAGTCATGGAGCCAATTTCTATGTGGCTGTTTGTTGAGGTGTTTTGAGCTAGCAGCATGAATTTATGGTATTTTCCTTTCTGGTTTTATGCAAATTATAATAGTGCTTATAGGTATTTTCTAAAATAAGCTGACAAATGGATTCCTAGGATATTTATCTTACATTATGAAAGTTTATTTTTAAAATGTAAATGTTCCAAAGAGTTCAGAGAACATTTATGGAATTCCTAGAGATGGAAATAATCCCTGTATCAGGAAATGCCAGGCTTGTTATATTCATAGCAGCCAACAATCCAAGGCTCAGCAAAGAGGTGCTTGGCCTGGCATACAAGGCAAATGCTGGAGAATCTGAGCCCTGGGCTGGCTCCCTAGACCCTGCTTCTCACTACAGTACCACTTCTTTGATCTTTCCTGATGGAGAACTTTCCAGAAAGGGCAGTTTTTTTTATCACGAAGTAAATAGAGAAATATGCATGCGACCCTGGACATGGTTGGCTTTGTTGGGCATGCCAATGAAAGAAAGAGAAGACTCCCAAATTGAGGTTCCCCCTTCCATCACCTCCAGGCATATATCTAGTTTCAGTATCTTTAGACATCACATCAGTCATAGGAAATCATTGCTTCCAGAGAACGCAAGACTCCAAAAGGTACATTAAACAAATAATGATAAAATAATTGTTATTTATGCAGTGTTTGGTTGTTTATAATGTACTTTCACATGCTTGTTCATGCACCATGGTGGATGTGGACTATTACACTGTGGAAGGTAAAAAGTTAATTAACACATGGATTTTTTCTCCAGGAACCATCAATCTAGAAGAGAGGTTTGCCACACACATCATGGCACAGACTATGTTGTATGGCGCAAACATAGACAAAATACAACAGCATAGAAGAGAGGAGGGATGTAAGGGCCTCCTTAGGAGGGCTACCATTTGAACAGAAAAGATGGTTATAGGGAGAGGGAGAAAGAGAGGGAGGAGAAGGAGAAGAAAGAGAAGAAGGGGTTAAAGTGCATTTGGAAAGCATCAAGTCTGTTGGCTACAGCATGAGGGAGATATCAATGGGGTAGAAGGTGGGAGGAAAGGATTGAAATGTGGGCTCAGGTCAGCTTATAGAGCTTATTAGACTTGATATATTATTTCATAAATGAGAAGAAAGAAATTATTAGCGGAAACAAGGGCTATGGTTAGACATATCCTTCAGCAAATTAAAAGGTGAAAGAGTGTTAAGGAGGCAAGAGGCATGGCAAGCAGCCAGGAGACTTTTCCAGAAGTCTGCAAAGGTTCTAATGCTCTGAACAGCAGCAGCTATTTGTACATAGAGAAAAGGAGATACACATGGGATCTGTAGGAATAAAAATAAGACATTTAAGTTTTGACTGTAATAGTGGGGTATAAAAATGGATTTAAAATTTTGAGCAAGATGCACATAACAAAGTGTATAAATGAAACAAAATAGATGAATATGGAAAAGCTCAAGAGGTAATAAAATACTCAAAATTTCTGAAGCCTTTGAATTATCTGAAATTAATCTAGTCTTACCATCTTGTTTTATTGTATTTAAACTACCTAAAGAACATTTATCTGTATAAATTTCTAAATATATATTATATACATAATGTATTTGTGGAAGGGAAAAGGGTGCTTATATCTGAGTACTCAAGCAGTAGCCCATAAACTTACCTGATCTACACTTCCACAGGACACAGGGAAAGATCAGTAAGAGCATCTCATTTCTAGTAATTTCCTTATTGCTCAGAGATAATGCCATGGCAAAGATTTTTCTCCCCTCATCCTTCCATCCCTCTCCCCATATGGCAGGGAGAATAGGATTTGTAATGATGACATGGTGTCCTCTGAATTCCCCTGGTTGCTGGTGGCATCTGCAGCTGGAGGACTTGTGATTTCATCTTTGGCTTAGTTGGGGCATTTCGACATATGAGCATGAATTTGTGGCCCCACAGGGCCTCTCTGACCGACTCAACCCCTTCAAGTCCCTTCTGATGCATCATAGTCCTTTGCATCTCAGCCAAATCTGTCGCCAAGCCTCTGTCTAAAGTCTTCTCTACAACCTCAGCCATGAGGTCACCCTGTCTGTCCCTGTTATGGCCCTAAGCAGGCCTGCCGAATCCTGATTCAGCTCTCTCTTTATCCCTCATGGGGCCTAAGGAAACTTCTGGTTCTATTTCAAGATACACAAAATAAAAGGGAAAAAAACCCTTGCTCATTGAATTCTGCTGTCTCCCTGACCATGTCGTGCTGTTATGTTCACACTGGTGTAACCAGGGGATGTCAGGGTGCAGGATACCTCGAGGTGTTTTCCTTTTAATACTCCAAATACGAAATTCAAAGCTTCTTTTTTTTCTTAATCAGTATGTCTAGTCTAAGACCTTTGTCTTGAAAAGGAATTCTATAAAATATATATACAAATTCTTCATCTCTCTACATTGCTCCTTTCCTCAATATAGCAATGTGGAAAGATAGGTCAGGGATTTTCATGTAGTGGGGGAATCTTCAAAATGACGCATCATAACAAAAGAGATGGTTGTGGAAGTAGTGCTATGACTGAGAGGAGGGGAGCCACGTGGAATGGCTATGTCTACACAGAAGTGTGCTTATCCTGTGGGCATGAACTTGAAGGCTAAGAGCATGATTGCCACATCGGTATATGCAACGACATCATCTCTCACCCTGTCCTAGTCCCAGTGTGAACCCACCCAACTCCATTAACAAATGGACCACACCAATAAAGAAATCTGTAATCCTGAAAACACAGCGGTATTTCCAGGTGGGAGAAATAGCTTTAAGGTATGAGACGGGCTGCATAAGAAAGCAACATCCTTAGGTGAAGGATGGAATCAGTCAGCAACATCAGCATAGAGAAAAGTAAGAGTGGAAAGGCTGACTTGTACCGACAGAGGCCTTCCAAACTGCTGAGCAGCAGGGTTGAATGCGGATGAAGAGCAGTCATCTCAGCAGGTGACACTGGTCAGGCAGACTGCAACGAGCAATGTTTTGACTAGTCAGTGGGCCTGCCAGCGGTATGGTATGAAGGCCAATTTTAGAAAGGGAAAGAGGAGAAATGGCACCTAGATGTGAGATTAGAAACCATCCTGAACAGGGACATATTTATAGTAGTAGCTAAAGTGTCATCAGAGAACTTCGGTACAGTATACAGCATGAAGACTAAATCTGGGGTCTGGTATCTTGCCCTTTTTTGATCTGCACTGACAACCCCTTGATCCACCCAGACATAAGATCATGGTGTTGTAGGGCTGGGGATCAAGTAAGGAAATAGGAGTTTAGACAAAACCTGGAAAAGAAAACTTAGAAGAGCTACAGTGTGTGATAAATTCAAAACATGTCTATGAATTGGAAATTTGCTAGATAGTGTCAGTCCCAGCCTTAATTCACGAGAATCTCCACAACCTGTTTGTTCAATCCTTCATATGTCTTTCTGGTTGGATGCCACTGAGTCTCTGGGGATCTCACATCCTGCTGTTCCCCAAATTCCTGCAAGCAGACCTAAGGAGGGTATTTTACATGCAATTGAGTGAATAAGACCTCTGAACTACATGAGACATCTGCCACTTTCTCCTCCTCTCCTTGACATACCCCTACCAGTTAGACTTGCTCCATGCCTTAGAAAGCCATCCCCAAGGAAACTACGTCCCAAGTATTTCAGAGAAGTGAAGCCAGTCTTACCAAAAAGCAATCTGGAGCACTTTAAACAATCATGGTTTTATTCGCCACAGACCTCCTAGAACTTGGATATGCTGTATGTTTTCTTCATTTCTGCTTTTAGCTGTCTTTCTTGTGAACTTCAGGAAGGATGGTCAGAGGTGCAGGGCTTCAGGCAGACGTGGTGCCTGCTCTTACCACTCTGGAGCACTTCTTACCCCAGCCTCTGCCTTCTTTCACTTCAACCAGACCCATGCTTTGCTTGCATTCTGTGGTCAACAACCTCCTCTATCACAGCCCATGTTTCACTTGGAAGATTTTACTCCATCTGTGTATTTATTCAGCCCAGCAGGGAAACTGGAAATTGGAAAAAGCTGATCTAGTGCTTAGGATTATGCCTAATGATATTTCTAGGGTCTAAAGGACAACAGAAAATCAAGATTAGTTCAAACCACTTCCATGTGTCTGCCCAAATCCCTAGGCATTGTTTGAGAAATGTGATATACTTCTTTCTGAGTCATTTGCATTTGTTGTTGGTCATCAAAAGGAGCCAGACAAGCTCTTGGAAACTCTCCCTATAAAGAGGAAGTTGTATTTCCCTTCCAGTCACAACCTCCGTAGCTCAAGTTGCCATTGAAACTCATCAGGAGGCTGGGTATTTGGCCATTTGCCTTCTCTTTGTGATGAAAGCACTTATTAGCAGATGGCAGAGACCCACAGGACAGCCCACGATCCCCATAATAAGCATTGTCCTGGAGAAGCCAGGGGCCACTGAAATAGACTCAGGGATTCAGGAGAGTAGCATGACATTTGTATTTCTGATCTTCAGTGGGATTGATGAGATTCTTCATCAGACAGTGGGATCCAGAGCTCTGTCCATGCTTATGCAGTCTTCAGGCCAAATCTACAGTCATGTCCTTCTTCTACCACTAGCCATTCCCATTTCACCGAAGTCTCCACTCCCTGCATTATGCTTTCTTTGGAATAATGACAACAGCTGGGACTTCCAGTGTCTAGTTTGAAACTCAAATATATGTTGCATATCCAAGGATAGGCAGTAGGGAGAAATCTGATTCTGTAACATTGAAGTCTCCTGTTGTGAATGAGAACATCTTTGCATTCTCTTAATAGCTGAATATTCATTATTGTTCAGCAAAATGAACCCTACAGATTTACTTGCCATACTTCAAAAAGATAAAGGTTACCACTATTGCAGATAAAAAACAGAATTTTGAATTTTATAGCACAATTGATAGAGATTACTGAATGCACCACTGTGACACACGTTCTTTCTCACGTCTGATATCCACACTATCAGTGTTGGAGATGATTGTCAGGCACGTGGGGACCTGAAGGGACACATGATCCCTTCTGTCATTCAGTGCTTCAAACACTCTGGGTAGAGAGAGTTCTTATCAACAAAACAGATACCATGTGCCTTGGCATTTCATGGTGGATTTATTACACTTTAAATTGATTAAAAGTATTTTGTTTTTGTTTTTAATAAAAAGGGAAAGAATAAATGAGTAACAGCCAGTAAGTAGCCTCACCTAATTGCTCCCACATGCTCTAAAGTTAGGCACAAATGGTGGGTTTTTGTTTTGTTTTGTTTTATTACCAGGCAGTTTTCTTGTAACAGATTAGATGGATGTTTCAGAAGAGGAGCAAAGAGCTAATGAATTTACCAGACAAATTTAAAGAACCTACAAATATTGGTGACTGTCAGAATTTCTTTTAAATCTAGTTTTGTTATAAAATCCTTTGTTTGTAAATTCAAGTTTCTTTTGTCTCTTCTCTACCCACTTAAGAAAAAGGGAGAAGGGGTTGGGGAAATAGTTCGGTGATCTAAGCACCTGACTGGCAAGCACAAGGACCCTGGTCCAATCCCTGGTACTATATGCTGTGCCAGCCCCAGAACCAGGTATACCGTGCTGGCCACCAAAACTGGGTGTGGTGACACAGGCATGTAATCACACCGCTAGGGAGACTGACACAGGAGGATCACTATGAGCCTGAACTTTGTAGTGAGGCCCTGTATTAAATAGATAGACAGGCAGACAGACAGACAGACAGACAGACAGACAGACCGACTGACAGATACATACATACATACATACATACATACATACATACATACATACATAGAAAAGAGGGAAAAAGATAAAGAAAAAAAGGAGAGTATAGAAATATGTGTTCCAGGTCATTGGTATTTATTGTTTTTTGTTTGTTTTTCTATTTTTTATTTTAAAGAGAATTTAAAAACAATAAAAATGATACAAAATTTCAAAGTAAGATGATAGGAAATCATCAATGGTTATTATATTGCATATTCTTATCTTCAAAGCAGTTGCTCAGATTACAAGATATAGGCATGCAAAATTGATCCAATGATATAAGCACTAGCTTTTCCTTTCAATGAACTATTAGAAATTAGTAGTGCAATTATCTTAGCTATCAAGTGTATAATACTGAGAAATTTTTATAAGAATCACACAGAAGCCCAATGAGTAAGGGCACCCCTGATTCTCTTGATAGACTAGAAATGACCTGTCACTCTTGGATCAACTTTGTCTCTCTGTGCTTAATTTCCAGCATCTTACCTCCTCCCAGGCGCAGCATCTAGGCTCTCTCTGGTGTTTGTTCATGTTCATGCTGCTGAATCCCTCTCTCCTTTTGCATCTTACAGTGAGGACTGTTTCATATACCTAACCTTATCTGTCTTGTATTCATGGGTCTCTCTGCTCTAGCTACTGCTAGACCCTGCTTTTACTTCTCCAAATCACATTCTATTCTTTCCCCAAAGAATTTTATGAGGCTCCCTTCTACCTGCTTTATCTGTACGATGGCAGAATTGCCATGAGAATTGGAGCAGGTAGCTGGCATCTTCCCTAGCTTCTTAGCTCTATATCTAGAGCTGTCCATCTGCTTTCATATCCCTTGGTAAATGTTATTCATTAAAGGTTCTTTTCAGGTCCTTTCCTAGTTCAGTGAAATTTCAATCTAACTCTGATTCAGACTTTGTGGACAGCATTAGTAATAACCATAAGATGATCAAATGAGAGTCCTATAGACTAATCTGCCTAATTCAACACAAAAAAAGGAATCTATTATTTTTTCCAGGATGAAAGTAGGTATTAATTCTGTGATACTGAATTAGCCATCAGCTGCTGATTCTTCTGAGCATTATAGGCCTCAAAATTTTGTGAGGCCAAATTTTTCCTTTGTCATCACACACCAGTCTGCTGGTTCTTATTTCTGAATATAATGGGGGATGTATCACAAAGGAGCATAGCTTTCCTCTGTGCTAAAATGATGTGGATTTCCATCCCTAACCTAAGCAACTCATATGGAGAAGAGCTAAATTTCATTGCTAAATTTTGTGGCTAAAACTGTGATCTGTATTAAAAATCCATCATAGCCAGAAATATATCTCAGTGCTGCCTGGCAAGCACAAGGTCTTAAGTTTGAGCTCCTGTACCAGAAAAAATTCTATCATGCATTCCAGAACAACTTCTTTTTTTTTTTTTTTTTTTTTTTTTTTTTTTTTTTTTTTTTTTTTTTTTTTTTTTTTTTTTTTTTTTTTTTTTTTTTTTTTTTTTTTTTTTTTTTTTT
>PVKA01003106.1:9641-62083 GCA_004027165.1 Ctenomys sociabilis | reverse complement strand
GTTTACCTATGAAGCCAGTGCACTGAATGAGTTACATTTGGCAGGCACACAGAGAACATAGTGCTATTTTGAAGTACTACTGAGGGACTAAGGGGTTATGCTTTTCTAATCTCCTCTTCCCTCAGAAATTAAGTCCATCACAAGCTTTCAAGAGATTACATAAAATCTTAAATCTATAATCCAACCTCATCTAAGTCTCTACTCTCTTGCTTCACTCTGTCCACTGCTTGCCCATCTCATCCGGGAAGAGAGAAGAGAGTGAATGAGACATGGGCTCTTGCTCTGGAACAGAATTCTTTTTTAAGTTTCTCTCCTGCGTCACCAGAGAGGATTCACAGGCAATGGGCAAAAGCCTTATCCTGAATATGATACATTTGCATCCTTCTTCTATTGACCACTCCTGCTTTCCTGAATGATAATAATAATGCCAGCAGTTACAAAGTACATTCCTGTGCTCGTGCTAATACATACTACATGTGGGCATCCATACCACACAATACTCTGATCCAGGATTTTAATGCTCCTGTGAGTTACCAGTGCTTCCATAGTGTAAGCTTCTGATGACTGACATGAAACACATTAATTTTTCTAAGAATCCTTCATATCATACAACACCTGCTGTGAGACATTCCACATAATCCCGTAGTCTTTATTGAAACTGCCTACAGATAAATTCATTTAACCCAACAACTTGATGGTGTGGATGCTTCTCTTATCTCCACTTTACAGATGGAGAAACGGACATCCCACTCAAATGCATAATAAATGGTGGAGCCAAGAGTAAAACCCAACAGGCCCAGGGCCCAGGATTTTAATGCTTTCATGGATTATCAGTGCTTCTGTGCTGCAAGTACCTGATGACTGACATGAACACAGGAGTGCCTAGTAGACTCTTTCCATATAGACTTCTTTATCACACAATATCCTGGGCCAGGATTTCATGTGTTGTAGGTTATCAGTGCTTCGTCGCTGTAAGTATGTAATGGCTGATATGGGACGTGTGTTGTCCTGAGAACTCTTCTGTCTGGGCTTCCATATTACATGACACCCTGATGTGGGAGATTCTACATAATCTGTAACCTTTGGCTTTTCAGCCTAACAGTTTCAACCTACTGGGATTTTCCTATTTGGTGACTAGTGTGCTAATAACCTAGAAAACTTCTTATAGTGCCAACTGGACTAACAGGAAACTCGCAAGTCTCTGCTGTCTATGGACCTCCTTTCTCTTCCCTCAGGCATGCATGATTATGGTTCTTTATGGAAAGTAATATTATTATATATTTTATAACATATGTACCATGTTTTTTTTAAAAAAAAATAGATCCTTCCCTTGCCTTTGGATGTTAATTTCTAATTCTTAGACAGTTGAAAAGAGTTCCATCAGATATTTTATAATCACATGCAGAGAACTCATTCAAAGAGGAGCTGACCTAGACAAATAATTTCTCTTTGCCTCCTATCTTAACTGGAAAGCCCTGCTACCTTCATTAGAAGGCTGAGAGCCACAGCTACTTGCCTGGGTACAAGGCCTACTAGATGTAACATTTTAAGGAAACATGTCCAGTTGTGTGTGCATGTTCATGCATGTATTCACATATTTCCTATAACCATTTAGCTTAGATATTGAGAGTATGTCAACAACTAAAAAAAAAAAAAATGAATTCAAATTAGCCAAAAGACAGCATCGTGAATGGTTTGAATAAAAATTTTAGCTTTTTAAAAAAATAGTCATAGAGATTGAACCCAGGGCCATTGTCCCTTGTTACATTCCCAAAGCCCCTTCAGGAATTTTTTTTTTAAATGTATTTGGTTGTTGCAGGGTCTTACCACACAGCTCAGACTGATGGTGAGATCCTCCTGCTTTCAGCCTCCCTAGTGCTAGGATTACAGGTGTGCGCCACCACACCCAGACTCCGGCTGGCTCAACCCGCCCTGGGGGTGGGGCTGGCATGGCATGTGGTACCCAGGATTGAACTACAGTCACTGTTCTTGCCTAAGCAAGTGCTTTAGTCTGCTGAGCTATCTCACCAGGCCCTGTATTTTTTAAACTTTGAGACAAGCTATTGTTATATGGCCCAGGTTGGGCTCAAACTTGTGATTCTCCTACCTCAGCCCCCCAGTGTGCTAAGATTCAAGGCAAATGCCCCCAGACACAGATAAATACCAGTGTTTTATGGAGTACTGTACATGTATAATAGATTAATTCACCCCAAATCAGTTTACCTAAAATCAATTTATATAAATTTGATATTATTTTTATTATTGTATCTATCTATTTATTTATTTTGCCTTTTTGAGGCAAACACTATGATACTACTTTTTTGAACATTTTCATTTGGCAAACTGTATAAGTAGTCATACCTCAAGAGGTTTCAAGCACACTGTGTCTCTCTTTGGTGAGTTATGTGATTCTTAGCAGGAGAGGCCTGACCCAGACTCTTCCATGGCATGAGAGCCCTGAGAAGGGTATGGGTTGATGCTGGCCTTGAACTCACTCTGTAGCCCCACCTGGCCTCAGACTCACTGGGATCCTCCTGCTTCAACCTCCCAAGTACTGTGATTACAGGCACGCATCACCATGCCTAATGACTAATATTTAAAATTCAGAGTTAAAAATTAAACATTTTCCAATTTATTTTCATATGTCTCTTATTTTATCACATACTATGAATATTGAGATTATTCCAGATCACGGTGTCTTCTCTATTTTATTTAATGTTGCAGGAATCTTTATCCAACTTTATGACTACTTTTTATAGTTTTATAAAAAAGGCAGAGACTCAAAAGTCACAGACTCTGAGGTTCCAAAAACCTGAAGTCACAAATCATTGAAATATAGAAGGCAAGATCAGAAAGATGAACTCATTATTTTTCAAGACCATACTCTTCTCTGAGAAGTTCAGTTTAGAATCCTTATAAAGGCCAAAAGAATAATACCCATGTGAATCTAAAATCTTTAACAGCAGTTAGATCTCCACAGCCAGAGATATTCTAATATACCAAATTGGTTTGAGATTAGGCCTCTACATATGGTTTACTTTTTTATACTAGGAGTTGGGGGCTCAGATCATAAAGCAGCTGGTAAAGAGCATGAAACATTAAATTTCTATTAACAAGAGAAGATGGAATAATTCAGAAATGCTGGTCAATATACACCCTTCTCAAGGCTCTCCTGCCACAGGAAGAGTCTGTGTCAGGCCTCTCCTGCTAAGAATCACATAACTCACCAAGAAGGGGCACGCTGTGCTCAAAACCTTGAGCTCTCACCTTTGTAGGTATGATGGCTACAGTTTGCAAAATGACTGCAAAATGAAAATGTTCAAAAAAGTAGTATTTCAACACAGTGACAGGAAGCACTATGTCCCTCTGAACACAGGACATTAAGTGACTGACTGCACTGGTCATATGCCCATGAAGACAGCCTGGTGCACCAGGCTAACCGTTTTCTAAACTTTCCTCCACCCACTCCCATCTGTGTCTTGTCTTTTAACCACCACATCCTGTTTTCTTAAAGCAAAGTCCCCTAGTGGTTGATGCAGGGAAATAGTCTTGGCTAAGGCTGCCCATGGATGCTAATGTTGAAAAGTAATCCAACTCCTGGGGACAGTATTTTCTTAATCTCCTTTTCCACATCTCCCTGTTAATATGGTATCTAGCCTCCTCCTATAAGAAGAGAATTTTATAGAAACTTAGAGCTAAATGGTATCAAATTTTTCCAAATTGTAAAATGAAAATATACTTTCTTTTTTTTCCCTCTCCTTTTACATTTGATTTTCTACTGGAACATGCTTTGTCTTAATAGAATGGAGGTAAGCACATTTTTATATCATTGTTTTCTTGTGTGTGTGTGCGCGCATGCATGTGTGTGTTTGCAAACACGTGCATGTTTTTTATTTCACTGGGTATAATTGATATTTCCTGAGCACTGTAACCTTTTTAAAATTTTTTTAATTTCTTAGGATTTTAATGCTCTTAAAAGACATGACAGAGATGATAGTTAACAACTATTGAATACTTACTATGTATCAGGTGCTGAAAACTTTGTCTATTTTATTTGTCTATGAAATAGGATCCAATTTTCTTTTCAGAAAAGAAACCGAGGTGGCCAGTCTGACAGCTCAGTGGACTACAGTGTTTGCTTAGGCAGAGTGCAACAGCCAGGGTTCAATCCCTGGCATGCCGTGCCAGCCCTGCCCCTGTGATGCACTGAGACGGCAACTGAGACTGAGCGTGGTTGTACACGCCTATAATCCCAGTGCACGGGAGGTGAATCCAATCTACATAGTGAGACCCTTGGGGATCTTGTCCTAAATACAGAAAAAAGAAGAAAAAGCCTCAAAAAAATAAAAGACAGACAGAAAGAAAGAAACAAAAGAAAGCAAGGACATTTGTTGGAACTCATGAGTTACTAGTCAATGATGCAATTAGAACTGGATCCCAGAATTAACTATAGAACTCTCCTTTAGCTATTAATAAGAGATGAGAAAAAAATAATATAATACTCTGAAACCTACAATGCTTTATATAGGCTATAAAAATTTCCTTTTGTTAAAAGCTATGAAGTGTGCTGGTCCCATCTCGGGGGCACGCTGAGCTGGTGACCGAGTCTGGGCATGGTAGTGCATGCCTGTAACCCAGCACTGCGAAGGCTGAAAACAGGAAGAGCACCATGAGTCCAAGCTGCATAGTGAGACCCTGTATTAAATACATTAAAAAAAAAACTATGAAGTGTAATGATAATTTTCATCTAATTTTATAAATGTATAAACTGAAATGCAAAATGATTTATAATAAAAGGCTCAAGTCAACAACTTCCGACATTGCCAGTTCTATGGATAACTCACTACTATTATGGACTACTGGACTATATTGGATTATTTTGCTGAATTTACATACCTAAAATATTTAAATGGCAATGGAATACCCATCTCTAACAAAACTAAACAAAAAAAAGGGGGATCCAAATGAAGGACCATTTTGTATCTGTATATACAAAATAGTTAAGATAGATACACAGCCACTTTCTCTTAATTCAATGAGAAGAAAGATTTGCACCTATAGTGTTTGGGCAGAATATCATGTGTGCATCTTGTACTATGAATAACCACTAAGAAGACAACTGTCCTATTAATTGGTTTTGAAACTGTCTCATTGATGTTTGTTTCTCCATAAAATTAATTTTAGAAATCAAAAAAGATTTATAATAGTTTTAGTAATGATAATTAATTATTAGTCATTAATACTAATAACAGTTACAGCTAAGCTTGGGGGTACATTTCTGCCACCACTTTTCTCATTTTGACACGTCAGTGGCTTCAATAAACATTTGTCAGGTGGGTATAGGAGCTGAGTGAAGTGAACAAGTATTGACATTAACAGCAGGAATTTCCATCACTTAAGTACCATTTTCACTTATTATAAGAGATAACTCTTATATAACTACAGTTTTTTCCCATATATTACGCACCAGCACACAACAATCCGAAATCAGAACAAGCACTTTTATCACTCTATGGCAGAGGGCCCTTGGGGCACTGGGTGGCCAGGTGACATCCCACATACCTGTGATCAGAAAATAGTACAGCTGAAGATGTTACTTAGTTCCTTGTGTTTTTCAGTACTGGGGATTGAACTCAGGACCTTGCACTTGCCAGGCAAGTTACTCTACTGAGCTGTCTCCCCAGGCTGTCTTAGCTCCTCGTCATGCCACCACCCTATGCTTTCTTTTCCCTTGTGGCTTTTTCTTGAATGGAATTCTGGAATGATATGTGAGTGAAAAAAATATCTAAGTAGAGAACATGTTACAGAAATGTGAATGTTCTACAAAATGTGCACACTGGACTATCATAACATAAACAGTGCATACTGAGCTGCAGCACACACCTGGGAGCGCAGCCATCGTTGTCACGCTCCATCACTTGTTAACCAGTGCAGTGACTGTGCCTTCCACGTCCATTTCTTTGTTGATATCAGCTTATGTGCAAGATGCCTGCGAACCGACTGAACTAAGAGCAGTAGAACTCTGTTGCTAATGTAAACACAAAAATGTCCAAATTCATTCAGTCCGTGATAGTTCCCATCGCTTTCCACACCCATCACCACATTTGGCTTTCATAAGAGCCCTCTGGAGTAGGTAGCTACAGGTGATAGAATTACAGCTTGGGGGGGGGGGAAGGACAACATTTCGATGGAACATTTCAGTTAGTTTGCTGGGATGATTTTCTCCCATTTCTGTGAAGCAGATGGGACTACCAAAAATAAGTAAGTAAGTAAGTAAGTAAGTAAATAAATAAATAATTTTTTAAGAGAGCAGATTACTGCCAAGAAACAGCATGTGACTGGGAACACTGTGCATTGTTTCTTTCAGTAAACCCCACAAAGATAACAAAGGCTACTGTGCCCAGTACAGAGGGGAAGTGTGTGACACTGTCCTGGCAAAAGATACGCTTGTGTTTTTCAACACCTCCTACACGGACCCTGAGGAGACCCAAGAGCTGCTGGTTCACACTGCCTGGAAGGAGCTGCGAGATGTGAGCCCCTTCTGCCAGCCCGCTGCGGAGGCTTTGCTGTGCAACTACGTATTCCTGGAGTGCGGCCCTGGAGCAGTATCGGCTCCCACCCCTATTTGCAGGTAAACCGTCAAACGCCAGTAAAAGGGAAATCTCCCTCATTCTGTCTGGAAACAGGAAAAGGTTTCCAAAGAATTTATCTTGAGCAAGGGTAAAGCCAAAAGATGGCTTTCGCTGAGCAGACAAAATCCCAATCACATAAATAACTGTAATGCAAAGACTCCGAACTTCTAAAACAATATCATGAAACATAATATTCTGTTATCCTTGTTATCGTTCACATTATCATAACCACGAATATCCCTTCTTTTATCAAATAAAAAGAGACTTTCTAAACTAATATACTTAGTACACCAAAACAAAAAGAGTCCACTTCAAGTTTTTGGGCATCATTCATCAGTGAATGACAAGTACATAGTTAACATGGCAAAGTATTACTGGGAAGTCAGCAAATTCGATTTTATGTTCTCAATGCCAACACACTCTACTGGAAAGGGAAGCATGGCTTATGAATATGTATTTCTTTAAAACTTCCATACTCTCCAAATATTGTTCCTCTGCTTTCATTATCGTCATACATAAAAGTAAACTACAAGAAGCAACCTGGCTTTTGAGCTAAATACAACAAGGTCCTAACAGTGTTCATCCTTGTTTCTGGGTGTGCCAGGTCTTAGCTAAGCCTCTGTTCCTTTATCTGCACAATGGAGTTGAAAGGAGAAAGGACAAATGCTACCCATGCCATATATGTTAGAAACTGGAGAGATATCATTCTTCCTAAGTTTTCTTTTCAAAGAAAACACTTCAAAACTACCCATATGACACTCTTCTATCTCTGTTTTGATAAAACTCCAAGAACAATTTAAATTGAAATCATTTGGGGTCACACTATCAAGAGAACATATTAAGGCCATTAAAATAATGTTTTCTTCCTAGTTTACTATTGAGCTTGAAGGTTTCTCAGCACTGTAAGGGTACTATGCTCATTCGCCTAAGAGGTTATACTGTGAACAGGAAGGACGTATGAAAATGTCCACATATTCTGGTATTGAAGGAATAGAAAGGGAGAGAAAAGAAGAGGAAAAATTAAAATTATTGCCAAAGAGAGAATGAGGAAAAAAGTGGACAAGTTGAAGTAAAAATTTGTCTTCTGGGAAATAAAGGAATACTGTTTGTTTCACACATCTCAGTTCCCATGGCCACATTTGTAGTTTAGATTTCTCTTTCTTAGACTTCTTTATAATTGTATATTGGAGGTGCTGACCAATAATGAAATCCTTTAACTAGAAAATAGGACAGCATAATATAGGACAAGTGTAACTAAGCAGAAGAATGTGACAGTAGATTTTGCCCGTCTTGTTCTTAGCACTGCTAGTGTAACTTGTGGTGAGGACTGGAATAGTTAGCATACTTGACCCGTGACCCTCTCAGCACTGTGCACAGATGCTTCAGAGAGCTAATCATGAGATTAGAAATGCATTTCTGTTTTGTACCAGTCATCCTGGTGGTGTTCTGATTAGGAAGCCCACGTGACTCCACTGTACAAATAAAATATGCAAAAATCACAAAGAAGAAAACAAAGATCTTAAGTATACTTGACAATCTTAAGCCTTTTAATTTTTTTTTCTGTTTATAGCCTTTGCTTATTTATTTGCCAGCTTGTTCATTCATTTCTAATAAAATTTTAAGGCATGATCACTTAAGTGCTTGCTAATTTTAGGTTTTGTACACTACTTACCCCCAGTGCAAAATGACCTCTTCCTTTTTCTTTGGCTGTTTTTTTTTTTAATTGTAGACATTTTTGTGTGTTTATAAAAGTAGAGCTCATGAATGCCATGTACCTGTAACTCAGCTTTAAGAACTATCAATTCATGGTCAAGCTCATTTCATCCCTAACCACTTGGCTCTTTTCAGTACCATGCCCAGATTATATATTTTGAAGTGAAACACAAATGTTATTATTATTTTATCTGTAAACATTTTTTGGGATATGTCACTAAGAGAGGAAGAACTATTTCTTATGCTGCTTTTTGAGATGTCATTTATTAATTTAATTTTCTTTGTCTTCAAATCTGTCTCTGTTTTTAAGTACCTTCTTTTATCATTATACTTTAATAATATGTGCTTTAGTCATGTTACAAATTTTTTCTTATGATTTTTCTTTGGGAAAAGTTAACCTCTTAATCCATTCGGCACCATTAGCCAATTTCATGCTACACATCAAGCTTTTAATCTTTTCTCCTTTGATTGTAAGCAATGAACTTATCATGGCCCTAAGGAGTCCTATCTCAAGCACTCTCCCTACAAGGGCTGCTGCACTAGATTTATAAACAGCTGAGTCAGAGAAGGCTGAAGATCACATGCGAGCAAATTCTTCCATCATGAGCTTCACACTTAGCATCAGATTTTTGTAGAACCCTGCTCATCACTCTTCTTTAAGTTTTGTCACTGCATCAGAATAAATCATCATTCAGAAATGAGCTTTGGGCCAGTGAGATAGCTCAAAAGACTCAGCTCCTGGGACTGGGGTTCAGTGCAAGAACCACAAGCCATACTGGCCCCACTCCCAGGCACGCTGAGCTGGCCACTGAGACCGGGCGTGGTGGTGCACACCTGTAATCACAGTGCTGGGGGAGGCTGAAAACAGGAGGATCACTGCGAGTCCGAGCTGTGTAGTGAGACCCTGTACCAAATACATTTTTTTTAAAAAATGAGCCTTATTTAATGTTACTTCTAAGTTGTCTCAAATTGCTCAGGTTCAGGCAAAACAGAAATTATGTTTTATTCATGATCTCATAGTAATTACCTACTCTGTAAAGGGGAATATATGAAATTATTAGTGGCTTAAGTATTGAATTTCATTTTCCTTTAATTGTCCAAGTTGTCATATACTTTAAATAGAAATAGTGGAAGGAAATTTTGTCCATTAACAAAAATATTTTAGACAAATATATTTTGGGAAAAAGGAATTTCTTTGGTGGTGGACTCTCAGTGATAAAAATGAGCTGGCTTGTCACTACTGAGGGATATTTACTTAATATTTGTTTACCTCCATGTTTCTATGCTTTGAATTCTTTTTCATTAATGATATGTCTATTTTTTGTACTAGAAATGCTTGGATTTAGCTACAGTGTCTTTATAATCTACTTATTTTTACCAGAAAGCTCACAGAATTTCACTTTTTTAAGTATTGTTTAGTATGCATTTTAAAAAATGTATATGGTTGTTGCAGGGTCTCATTATGCAGCTCAGACTCATAGTGATTCTTCTGCTTTTTGCATCCCCAGAACTGGGATTACAGGCCTGTGCCACTATGCCTGCCTGGATTCTGGCTGGGTCAGCCCACCCTGGGGGCAGGGATGGCATGGCATGTGGTGCCAGGGATCTAACTGCGGTCCCTGCACTTGCCTAAGCTTGCCTAAGCAGGCGCTTAGTCCACTGAGCTATCTTGCTGGCCTGGTATGCAATTATTTTTTGAGTGTGAAATTTGAAAATGTATTTTCAAAGCCAACCTGTGAATACCACTTGAAACTTGACTACAGTGCCTCTGAACTTGGGATTAACTTCAAAAGAATTGCTATATTTACATTATTAAGTATTCTTTCTTGAGAGTATGGTCCTGTGTGTCATTCATTTTAATCCTATTTTAGGCTGTTAGTAAAATTTAGTGATTTCCTTCATATGGATATTACTTTTTCTAACTAAGTTTATGACTAGGTATTTGTAGCTATTTAATAATAATACTTACAATATAATTGGCACACTAAGCTAGAATGTTCACAAATTGTGGAAATATAATTCCTTTCCTTATTCTTTATTTGAATACAAATATTATACATTTCTTTAAAGTTTGGAAGTTTTAGAATTAAGCTATATAACTTTTGAGTACATCAAACAGATTTTAAAGTTTGTATTCTTGTATTGAGGTAACTAGTTGCTAGAAGTATAATTTATACAAAATGAACTGTGTTCCATTTAGTCATCAAGTTCAGTTTAATGAAGGTATATATGTGTGCAGCGACTCGTGCAATCATGATACAGAACGTTTCACCAGCACAGCGTGCCCTTGTGCTCTTTCTAATCAACTCCCATTATCTGCAAATGGGTCCCACGCTTCTGATTTCTTTAACATAGACTACTTTGCTTTATTTCTGAATTTCATATTGGTAAATTATACAATATACATCATTTTGTATATGGATCCTCTTGTTGAGCATATTTTTTAAATATTCATCAAGCTACTGCATATGACAGTGGTTTGTGCATTTTTATTACTACTTTTACTTAATTGCACGGCAGAGATAGAAATAGAGTTAGATGATGGAATAGATAGTGTCAAGCTTCTTTTGGCACTGCCTATGAATTTTAAAGCCATTCATGTACAATATAAAAATAAAAGCATAGAAGTGTCAGGTTACTCAAGGTTTTTCTCACCCCAATAAAAATGAAAAAGTCAGATACAAGCAATATATCTGTGAAATTCTCGAATTATTGCATTTTTATTTGACCACACACACACACACACACACACACACACACTGAAGTCTTGTCAATCATAAATCACTAATCCTTACCAGCAGGTGAGGAAATACTTCTATTTTACTTCCTAACAAATCATTGGTAAGAGACAGTGAAACTTCTGTGTTTTATTTTACTTGTTTCAACAGTGTACAGAATTAGACTAAATTTTTGATTGATACTCTTATAATTTCCCTGTCAGAAATAATAGGCTTTATAAATAGTAATTGAGCTCTTTTTAAATTGTAATTTCCTTTATTAATTAAGATTTATAAAACTTTTCCAGATTTATTTATTTATTATGTGTTTGGTACGAAGTATCACTATGCGGATCAGACTTTTAGTGATCCTCCTGTTTTCAGCCTCCCCAGCACTGGGATTTTATAGGTGCCCCTCCACACCTGGTCTAGGTGGCCAGCTCAGCATGCCTGGGCATGGGCTGATGCCAGGACAGCATGTCGTATTGGGGATCGAGCCCTGGGCCCTGTGCTTGCCTAAGCAGGTGCTTAGTCCCCTGAGCTATCTAGCCAACCCAACTTTTCCAGATTTAAAGTTGAATTTTATTTTTGTATATTAGCAGAAAGTCTATGTATTGCATAATCTCTCAACATTTATATCTTAGATTAGTTTGCCTTCATAAGCCAAAGTGACAGAGCTTTTAAAAATTGAAAATAACTTACTTTTTATAAGGAAGAAAATTTTTTCATTAGGATTTCAAAATTATTAGAATAACATAGCTATCTCCAAAACATGCAAAGTCATTATAGCATACTTTTGTTCTCACAACTCTAAGTACTATATAGATAAATATTTTTATTAGAAGATCATTTATATTGTTTTAAATCCTTATAGTAGAATATTTGGTTCTCACTAGCATAAGAAAAGGTAATGTAAACCTCACATTTTACAGAAGGTTTTTTCTCTGATATGTAATTGTAAAATTGCATATTTTAAGGATATCTTTTAGTGTGTACAACCCACATAAGTTGTAAGTATTAGTATTATCAGAATTAAAATATCTGACATGTTCTACTATTGAGTTTTATTGTTCAAAGTTTTAATAGTAAGTCGTTAAATTTGTAACACTTAAGAATGTTTCAGAGATTCTGACAACTTACGCTGTTTGCAGCAAAAAAAAAGAAAAGCGTTGAATCAAAATTAAACTTTTTGTCAATAACTTTCAAGTTTGAGCTTTTGAACTTGAGAATTCCTTTCCAAGTAGCATTAACCACATTTTAAAAAATGATGTTTCATCTTACAGTGTAGTGTACGGTGTCTCATACAGCCTCACATTATTTATAGTAAAAAATTCTTTTCAAAAATGCTCTTGCAAGCACAATGTACTATGACAACATTTCCAAAATACAGATTTTTAAGCTATGCTACATAGTTGCTTTGAACGTACCATAACCCATCAAGTTGTGTTCTGCTTCCACTACTCAGAGAGTACTGCTTAGCAGTGAAGGAGTTCTTCTGTGCAAAGGAGTGGCTGGAGATGGAAGAAAAGATCCTCAGAGGACTCTACAGATCTGGGATGCATCTGCTGTCCATGCCAGACTGCAGCAAGCTTCCCAGCATGCACTGGGACCCCACGGCCTGTACCAGACTGCCATATTTAGGTAATAAAGACTTCCCCCAAGACTATGAAGTCAAGGGAAGTTTGTCATTTTGAATAAGCTAAGGTGTGGAATGAAAGCTCCTAATATTTTGAGGCTTTCTGGACATTTTCTAATCAGTTGATTTATTGATTGAGTTTTGCTTTCCTTACATACCTAATAGCAGAATCCTAATGCTACCCAAATTGCACACAATAGCATAAAGAACTATTTCATTTGTTCTAAAAATTAAAAACAAAAACACTCTTAAGTGCTGTTTGAATCTATCTTATTCCATAGAGAATCTTATGAGTGAGAGCTTGTGACAGTTTCTGGAATGTGCATAAGAATAGTTAAGAAATGGCTCATACTGTCAGAAGAGTGAAGTAAAGGGTAGAAGCCCTCTCTCTCTAGCCAATGACACAGATTTTTAAGCATGCAAAAATAAACCACATGGTTGAAAACGCTGATCTCACAAAACAAAGTGGAACTGCTGCATGTTGTTTTCCTGGGCTTTGTGAGGACCTGGGTTCTCATCCCTAACAGCTGGGGTAGTTTCAAAGACTCTGCCTTCACTTGTGAATGCAAAGAATGTTTTCCAGTTGGATATTGAAAAAACGAATTGCATTTCATAGCACTCACCCACGGAACCTGTATCTGGATGCTCACTTAAAACAAATTTTTATCCTTTCCCCCTCAGATTATAAAAAAGAAAACCTAACAAGTAAGTAATTTTGCTTGTGCCCTTGAACCTTGATGTGTATGGAATTAGATTCCTGCATGCACACGTGTGCTCGCGCTTCATGAAGTGCGGAAGAGAACGCGCAGCGCCTGGATGACCGCACCGTCCCTACCCAGGCAGAGCACCCAGGAAGGGGGCTGTAGGCTGTGCTTGCGTGCCTGCGAGGCCCTGGAGGACAGCGCACTGGGTGGGTGGTACAGATAATATCTTCCACGTCAAGCTTGCTACCCTGTTTTGTGACTTAACTGAAAAATAAGCCAGGTTTAAAATGTCACCTTTTGACTTTGGCATTCGTGATTCTGTAGTATCTAATTACTCGTGGATGGAACAAGTATGCATTTCTTATTAAACTTGATTTCTGGTTTTTTTTTATGTGTGTCAAGTCCTTTAAGAGGACACGTAGTTTGTCCATTTTGGGGTCTCTTTTCTTTTCAGAAGTTTAGTGTTAGATTTTGTACAAGAATTCCATGTTCACTGTAGAAAACATTTCTAAGTGGTACAACAGAAAGTTGAAAAGGAAAACAATCACATATACTCCCAGTGTCCCCAAAAGTTCTGCCCTGATTCTAAAATTAAAAATACTACTAAGACAGGCATGTGGTACATGCCTGTAACCCCAGCATTTAGGAGGTTGAGGCAGGAAGATTGTAGCAAGTTTGAGGCTAGCTTGACCTCCTTGAACTACATTGTGAAATTATATATGTATGTATACATATATATATAAATTATTATTATATATAAAATTTATATATATATAAATTAATTGGTACTTGGAATATAATTTTCCTAATATTTTGTCTGCAATAATGAGTTTCTATTCTTCTTTATAAAGGATGTCAAAACTATGTGACTTTTCACACACTGAAATTACATGCAAAACCAGAAAAACTATCGTTGCTGGGGTCCCACACAAATTCTAATGGATTTGTTCTAACATATTTGGCTTTAAGAATCTTTCTTTTTTTAACTGACATGTAAAACTGTACATGACTATAGGGTACTATGTGACATTTTGATACACATACTATTCAAATCAGAATAATGTCTCTCCACTAGATGTATCATTGCTTTGTGGTGAAAGAGTTACTACTCTTTCTCCTAGCTTTTTAGGAAAAAAATATAGTTCTGAACTACACATAATATTATTATCTGTCATACTGTCCATCGTTGAAAAACAAGTGTTTTTTAGGAAAGCTAATTTTCAAGATAACATTTATAAAAAATCAAATGGATTTTATTTATTGATTTATTGATTTAGGTACTGGGGGTGGAACTCAGGACCTTATGCTTGCTAGGAAAGCACTTATTCTACTGAGCTATCTCCCTGGCCCCTCAAATGGATTTTAAAGGAATATCACAAAATATTTAGAAAAGAATTCAAGAAAGTTGCTTTGAAAAGAACATCCTAGAAATTATCTTCTATCAAATGGTGCTTAACCTAATAGAAAGCATAAATCTGCAGAATAAAATTAGAAAAGTTTTACAATTAACTTCCTTGGGTGTTACAGGGATTAATCACAATCACTACCTGTAATATATATTCCAGGTCTGATTTTCTTGATTTTACCAGTTTATTTAAATAACCAGGATTTAAAGCAGTAAAAGACAGAATACTACTCTTCTTAATTGAATCATTTAGGGTTATTAAACAAGCATGGTCACGCAAAGCCCTCCAAATGTAGTATTCTGGAAGCATACACAATTCTTAATCACAGATTAACAGAAATTTTTAAAAATGTATGTTTTGAGGCCGAGGAGATAGCTGAGCAGAATAAGCGCTTGCCCAGCAAGCGCAAGGGTCTGAGTTCAATCCACAGTTTTGCAAAAAAAAAAAAAATAATAAAAAAAGAATATGTTTTAGCTGGGTGTGGTGCTGCACACCTATAGTCTCAGTACTTGGGATATTGAGGCAGGGTGATTCCAGTAAATTTGAGGCTGTCCTGGGCTACATAATGAGTTCAGTGCCTTCCTGAACTAGTAGAGGTCTTGTGTCAAATAAACAAACAAATGAACAAAAAGGTATTTTTTAATTCTGTCACTTTACCAGCCAGACCTTACTTTGGATAACTGTAGTCCTTGCCATCATGCATTTTTTCACTCACTCATCCATTTATGTACTAATAGAGGATTTATTATGCTGAATGTATTGACATTAAATCCTGAATTAGACAGGGAGAACATGTGTCGATCGATATATGATAACTGATTTCCTAGTGTTTAGAAAACAACATTCTGTGAAGACTTTGATACAGGTAAGACAATGAGCTGCAAGTATCATAATATTATCATTTCCCCCCATGCATATATGGGGAATGTCTGTTCTCCAAGAGTTAAGTGGAATTATTATGAGGAAATGGCCTTTCTCTCTTCTGGAGGGTCAGTGATGAGCAAAGAAGGTATCCTTGCTAGACACAGCAGCCTGTACTCTACAGAAAGGTGTGAAGACCCAGAATCCTTTTTAGAGTTTGTTGTTGTCATTGTTTTTGTTTTGTTTTGTTTCTGAGTGATTTCCAAAAGTTATTAGCAGTTCCTCCTGAGGGGTGCGGGAAGAAATTTTAAAAATTGTTTACCTCTGAATTATTTTCCTTTTGCTTGAAAAACAGACAAAAATTTCAATAGTTTCTACCTTCTGGAGAATGCAGTGCTTTGTGCTATTTACTTTACTTGTCCGCTAATCACAACAACCACCTTCTTTGAGATTTTCCTATACTTTAATACAGAAACGCTCAGTGGTGAGCGTGTCACCCTTCATGGTTCTGTGGCTAATCAGTATAATCTGGCTCATTCTTAGAATGACAATTTACCTTTTTTTTTTTTTGTATTTTTTGGGGAAGGGTCTACAGGGTGTTCAGGGTCTCACTACTAGATCGGACTTGTAGTGAACTGCCTGTTTATAGCCTCCCACGTGCTGGGACTACAGGCGAGTGCCACCATGCCCAGTCTCAATCACTGTCTCACCACGCCTTGGGGGGGTTAGGGGCAAGGCCAGCATGGCAGGCCCAGGGATTGAACCCCTGGCCCCTGTGCTTGGTTGCAAGCACTTTAATCTGCTGAGCTATTTGGCCGGCTCAACAATTTGCTTTTCTCCTCATTGCTTCCTCCGCCTTTATCTATACTCTCTCCATACACATACATGGAGAGTAAGCGAGTTTGTACCCACGTCCAGGCAAACTGTGTCCAGTGTATTGGGTACATTACATCTCTTAGTACCCCCAATAGCCCTATAAAATTAGATACTATAAGTGCCCTCAGTTTTATATACTTGTCAATGACAAAAAGCAATATGAAGCAACTTACCTAAATGGACTTAACCATGCATGGGACTAGGTCAATATTTAAAATCTAAATATGTGATCCTGGCCCTGTCTTCAGACTGTAAATGCCTATGTGGGAAGCCGCGCGTTGAGCCCAGCATGCAGAACGTATGCTTCTATTACACTGTAACCATTATGGTCTGTGACAAAGGTCTTGTTCTTCCTTCAGTATTATAAATCATGTTATCCATCTAACAATCATGATATTAATAGTCTCCTACATTTATGTAGTTTATTGATTCGGTTGATTTGATTTCTGACTTCAGTTTCCTACTAGATCAACCCCAATCATGATCATTTTTATCAGATTTTCTTTGAATTAATATTAAGTTTTGCTTTAGATACTTGTCTGCCATGTTCTTGGAGGCGTAGTGACTCATGACACTTCCTTCTCATGCTACGTGAAGTGTTTCACCAATGTAAAGGGTTACTCGACTTATCTGAGTGCTTTTAACTTTAAGTTGCTGACATTAGTATTGGTACTCTTCCTTTTCAATGTTTACAGTTACTTGGAATTCATTTCTTTTAACTGACTTTTCCTAACATTCAATTAATATTTACCTGGGGTTAGTCTATCCTGACAAATTTTTCTTTTGTAGAATTTAACCTGTTCATATTTTACATGGCAACTGATGTACTTGATTTTTATCCCTCCTGCCTTTGCTGCACAATCCCTTCTTTTATCATTAATGTTTGCTGGCCCTGTTCAGATACACATAATGATCGCTTTCCCCAAATGGAATTTGTACCCACACACTGTATATCTTGATTATTATTTTTTCACCATTTCTCTCCCTCTCTTCTGTCTTTGTTCCCCTTTGTATTTACAAAACTTGCTTCCAAATTTTCTTTCTTCGCTCATTTTTCTTTTCTTTCTTTCATTCTCCTCTCCCTCTCCCTTTGTACCCCTTCCCATTGGAATGTAACCTTCCCATTTTATAATATTTTTATACATTTTGGTTCTTATTTATATTTTCACTTTCACACACCAGAAAAACAATAGAATATTTATACATGTGTGTCTGATTTATTTCACTTAAGAACATGGTCTCTAGGAACATCCATTTATCTATAAATGTCTCAAGTTTATCCTTATTTATAGATAAATAATATTCCATTGTAGTTTAAAAACAAACTCACGTTTGTTTTATCCATTCATTAGTTGATAGACATTTGGGCTTTTTCCAATATTTAGCTATTACAAACTGTACTATAGGAGGAGGCAAAGACTTTATCAGTAAAACTCCAATTGTACAGCATATATTACAAAGAATCAACAGCTGGGATCTCATCTTATTAAAAAGCTTTTTCACAGTAAAAGAAATCACCAACAGAGCAGAGAGCCAAGCCACCCACTGGGAAAACAAGTGTGCCAGCTGTTCCTCAGACAAAAGACTAATGTCTAGAATATGCAAAGAACTGGAAAGAATCAAAGTCCCTCAATTTAAAGACCCAATCAGAAAATGGGTATCGGAGATGAATACACACTCCTTAGAGGAAGAAGCACAAACAGCAAATAAATATATGAAAAAAGATGTTCACTGTCACTGGTCCCTCCAGAGACGCAAATTAAAATAATGCTGAGACTGCCCCCTCACTCCAGAAGGTATGGCTATGATCAAGAAAGCAATCAGTAACAAATGCTGGTAGGATTCTGGGGGGGGGGAAAGGAACTTTTCTTCACTGTTGCTGGGAGTATAGGCTGACGCAATGCCTGTGTGGCGGTTTGCCCGACATCTAGGACCAGCAGTCCCATGTGAACCAGATATCCATCTTTAGAGTATCTTAGAATTAAAGGACGTCACACTACAGTGATACATGCACATCTGTGCTCATGGCAGCAGAGTTTATAATGATGCCCATCAGCTGATGATTGATAAAGATTTATTTTTACACAATCTTTATTAAGTTTACCTTTGTCGTTTCTTCTTACTCCTTTCCCTTATTATTATTATTTTGTTTCTGGTTACTATCCCTCCATTGTTCAGTGAATGCCAGATACCAGTTATTTCATTGTAGTGCTGTTCTTGCTCCTTATTTCTTTTTTTTTTTCCCAGGGGACTCTTAGTCTCCAATAAAATACTCTGAATATGTCTATCTTCTTGAGTACCCCAGTGCTATTAGATTTCTTCTTAAAGAATGATACTCTCTAGCAATTCCCACTTAAAAGAGTTAGACAAAAATCTCCAGCCACTCATCATTATCTATCCAGATTTAGATTTATACTCTTACTGCCACCCTTATTCTTCATCCCGAAGTCTCTTTCCAATTCAGTTGTTGTTTAGTTAAGAGTCCCCTCAGACAAGGTCTTGGCTTTGGCTGGATAGTAATTTTATTTTTGCCTGGATAGTTGAAAGGTGCAGAAGCTGTGTATGGAAAATCGTGAATGACATTTTGTTTTTCTCATTAGCATAGATGCGATTTTTAAGCTGCTAGTTTTGAAGTTAGTAGTGCAAGGCGGAGTCTGGTTATTTTCTCCTGTGGTTTTTTTCTTTCCATTCAAACAGAAGCTTTTAAGTTTCCTTTTAATTGAAAGTATTGACATGGTGGAAATATTGTACAATGGTGTACTACCAACAAGAACTGTGCACAGAAGCTTAGCTAGACAATCTCAGGCTCAGGTATAATTTACATAAAATATTTTTATTTAACAATTTTATTTTTCATGTAAATATTTCTTTTTTTTGCATTTTAGGGAAGGGTCTACAGGGTGCTCAGGGTCTCACTATTTGATTGGACTTATAGTGATCCACCTGTTTACAGCCTCCCAAGAGCTGGGATTACAGGTGTGCACTACCATACCCAGTCTCAGTTGCTGTCTCAGTGCTCCCCTGGGGTGGGTCTAGCATGGCAGGCCTGGGGATCAAACCCCTGGCCCCTGCACCTGCTTGCAGGCACTTTAATCTGCTGAGCTATTTGGCCGGCCCTATTTAACAATTTTCATGACTGTTGTCCACCGTACACAATGTGACGCAGTATAGAGAACACTAACCCAGGACCTGCATTTCTCCTGGAAAAATATCATTTCTTCTCTTAAAAACCTATCATTCTATAAAACAGATTTGTTTATATCCAAATTTCATTGTACTCTTAAAACTAAATTTTAAGTTTTTAATGAAAACCCAGAAGAACCCAATACAAAGCATATTCTTAACAATAGATTTAATCCACTGTTTCCTTGAAGACAAAAAAGTTGCTTTGAATGAAAAACACTATTTTCGCTTGCAGCATTCCCACCAATGCCGTCCTCCAAGCCGAGCGTGGACATTCCACATTTGCCCTCTTCCTCTTCGTCTTCCTTCTCCGTCTCACCCGCGTACTCCATGACGGTAATCATCTCCATCATGTCCAGTTTTGCAGTATTTGTGCTTCTCACCATCAGTACTCTTTACTGCTGTCGAAGAAGAAAAGAGTGGAAAAATAAGAAGAGGTGAGGTTTTCGTTAAAGCTAAACACAAAATCAACCAACAACAAACATTGGAGAGGTTGTGGGGAAAATGGAACACTTCTCCACTGCTGGTGGGAATGTAGACTGGTACAACCATTGTGGAGGTCAGTGAGGCGACTCCTCAAAAGAGCAGGACTGGAAATCCCATTCAAGCCAGCTATCCCCCTACTGGGAATTTTCCCAAAGGATCTGGAAACATTGTATCATAGAGATATATGTGTACCTATGTTTATAGCAGCACAATGTGTGATAGCAAAATCTTGGAAACAACCAAGATCTCCATCACAAGAGGAATGGTTGAAAAAGATGTATTTCCATACAATGGAGTATTACTCAGCTATAAAGAATGATAAACTTGAAGCATTTATATTGAAGTAGATGTCTCTTGAACATATACTCATAAGTGAAATAAACCAGACACACGTGTAAATAACATTGGTATTCAGAATGAGAAGAGGAATCTGTACAATACTATCAATTTCGTAATGTCACTGGTAGGCCTGTTTTAAAGTTAAGCTTTCCTGCAATGATTTCACAAGTAAGTACTAAACTTATGTTTCCCCAGGAAAGAGGATTTAAACAGTAATTCAGAAAAAAAAGATTATTTCTTTCCTTCCTCCCTCCCAATCCCATTGCCATTTACAATTTGGATAGTGACAAAATTCCTACAAAAGTGGGTCTTCTTACTCTAGATCAGACAAAATACTTCATTAATTTCAAATCAAAGACTGTTTGGCTGCCTTAGTGTAATTTGTTCTCTTTATTCCCAAATGTTGTGTCTAAGAGGATCGCAAAAGCCTTCCCTACTCCTGAGCTTGTTGTTGATCTCTCCTATCCTTTGTCTACAGAGAATCAGCAGCAGTGACTCTCACCACACTGCCTTCTGAGCTCTTGCTAGACAGACTCCATCCCAACCCCATGTACCAGAGGATGCCACTTCTCCTGAACCCCAAGTTGCTCAGCCTGGAGTATCCAAGGAATAACATTGAATATGTGAGAGATATCGGAGAGGGAGCATTTGGAAGGGTCTTTCAAGCAAGGTAAATTGAGTCACAAAAGATAATGATCTGTCCATTAAAATATGTTGCTTCTGAAAAATTACCTACACATCAGCCTGATGTATAAATTGTGTATAGTATGCTCTATAAAACTAATTTCTAACATGATTAGCTGTATTTGATTTAAATTCTAATAGTTTTCCTTTTTTCTGGAAAACAGGAGTATACATGGAAAGACTATTTTATTGCATTTAAAAGAAGCAATTTAAGGGCAGGCCAGATGGCTCAGCAGGTTAAAGTATCTGCTTAAGCAGATGCAGGGACTAGGGTTTGATCCCCAGCACCACAAGCAATGTTAACCCTACCCCCTCGGTACACTGAGATGGCAATTGAGACTGAGTCTTGTGGTACATGCCTATAATCCCAGCACCTGAGAAGCTAAAAACAGTCTGATTTGTGTAGTGTACTCAATACAAAAAAAGAAGAAGCAATTTACAATGTATAAAATATATTATTCAAATAACAAGAAATTACTAATGTCCGATTGTACTTTTTCGAATTTATTTTATTTTATTTGAAGAGTAAAAACAAAGACAAATAGCAGATACCGAAACAGAAAAAGGGCAAAATACAATAATACTTATACTACAAATTTTCAAAACAAGAATATCAAATTAACAGTGGCTGTTATATTACCTATTTTTATCATCAAACTGGTTGCTCAGATTAACAGATATAGTTTTGCAAAATTGGACAAATAATTGCATACTAACACTTGCTTTCAATAAACCTTAATTTTTTCTTGTCTTTTTCTTACTTTAAATAAAGTTTTAAAGGGAGCATAATAATAATTGAAAAGACATAAATTATATTTTTAGAAAAGAATTTGTCACATATTTTAAGCATAGTTTGTCACATTATTTTTAGTAAGCAAGTCTTAAATTTACTCCTCTTTCATTTTCTACTGCTATCTATCTTCTATTTCACTGAAAATTGTCATTTAATTAGTACTTCAAGAACTCAGAGTTTGGCATGTGTACATATTATGTAGATATTTGTGGATTAATGAAACAGAAAAGAAAAAATAGTACAGAAATTTAAATAACAATTAGCTGAAGAAAGGAGTGTACTAGCTAATCCCAGCTGATTCATCACCTCTGTGTGAAATGGAATAAAATGTCCTTTTTTTTTTTTCTTTCTTTCTTTCTTTCTTTTTTTTTTTTTTTTGGCAGAACCGAGGATTGAACTTAGACCCTCGCGCTTGCTAGGGAAGCACTCATTTTTCTGAGCTATCTCCCTGACCCCTAAAATGTCCTTTCTGCATGGATGTAGCTCTGCAAACACACAGTGGGGCCAGAAAATGTGTGCTTAGCTTTAGTCCCCAGCTGTCATTTTGGCCTGTGATATGTGGCAAGACACATCTCACCTCTGTTCATACTCATCCAGGTTGTATTACACTGTTAATGAAAATCTTGCCTAACTGCTTGTTTGGAACCAAATATACCTAAGGCAAAATATTACCTTAGGCTCTGTGGAGGATATAAAAATACATAGGTCACGGTCCCTGAACTCAAGGAATTTAGATTCTGGGGTTAAAATGACAGTGATAACACCATTGAGTCTGTACACATCAGAATTCCTTTAATTGATAATATAATGCCTTGTTTCATACTTAATCTATACTGAAAATAACTCTACTGAGTTTTCCTTAAGCAGAGACACAGAGTTTTAAGTATGATTTTCTGCTCTCATTTTCCATTGAGCTGTGACCCTAGGGATTATGTATATTCATGGGTAACACACAATGTGGGCATAATCCTCCTGATCAACGGTTTCTCTCTCTCTCTAAACTCACCCCTCAGGGCCCCAGGCTTACTTCCCTATGAACCTTTCACAATGGTGGCAGTGAAGATGCTGAAAGAAGAGGCCTCAGCAGATATGCAGGCGGATTTCCAGAGGGAGGCGGCCCTCATGGCTGAGTTCGACAACCCTAACATTGTGAAACTCTTAGGTAGGAAACTGTAAGTGAGGAGATATCCTTTACTAGGAAACAGAGATCTCCAGGCTCGGTGTATGACCTTCTTGATGATTTGCTCTAATCTTTTATAGCATATGTATTTGTGCTTCTGCCTTTACTTTTTTTGATCAGTGATATATCTGTGTTCTTTCCAACATTTCCTCCAGCCTCAGGTCCGGACGTAGCTCCTATTCCAGCACTGATTCCAGCACTGTAGGTAGGATGTTCAGTGCTTGATGGACTCAACCTTATTAGTTTCATCATCTCAATTTTATCTGACTTCTGTCTCTTTCCTGTTTATAAAAAATGTTTAAAATGTCCCCATGTACATAATCTTCCATTAATATTGCTTCTCCATCACAAAATTTATTAATACTATATGGTATCTATATTTCACTTGTTTGTTTTGTCTCTTATTCCCCAAATAGAATGTCTTGAGGACAATAAATCTGTTTTGTCCATTTCTTTCTATTTGTTTATAGATTCACAGAATGAGCAATAATTTAACAAATAGTTGACCAGTGTAATTATAGCAGTAAACAAAACTCAAAAATTTCTGCTCTCACAGAAAAATCTCTGGCAGGGAGATAGACAATAAAAATAAATACATGAAAAGAATCTTATGATCTATGTTACAGGTGAGAAATCTTTAAGATCAAAGTAGAATTTTTTTGGAATGTGAGCTAAACTTTTTGAAGACTTTACTGAAAGTGTAACAGTCATGACTATGGTACACATGTGTACTCTCAACCACCATGAAAGCTGAGTCATGAGTATCACAAGTTCAAGAACAGTGTGGCCAAAATAACAAGACCCTGTTTCAACAAAACTTTTTTTAAGACAAGGGTGGGAGTGTGGTTCAGTGCAAGGCCTTGGGTTCAATGCCCACTACAACAGTCAGTCAACAAATGTGACATTCGTATAAAGACCTAGGAGCAAGGTTAGAAAGCACATTCCATAAAGAATGCAAAATGTGTGCAAAACTTTTGTGGCAAAAACATGTTTAATGTACCTGAGTAGCAAGGAGACATGAATGGCTGCAGCAGAATGAGAAAGAGGCAATGGTACAGACACAATCAGAGAAGTAAGGAAGCAAGGGTCCCTTTAGGCCTTGTTAAAAGGCTTTTGCTGTGAGTATTCAGGGAAGCAAATGGAGACTTTGAACTCATGTGGCATGCCACGATCTCCATGTTTCCAGAATTCCTCTGCCCACTTTCTTGAGCATACTCAGGGAGGCAATGAGTGCAAGCAGACAGTAAACAGGTTTTCAGTAACAAAAAAGAGAAGATGATGGCGTGGCCTCCACGGGAGGGGCAACAAGGGTAGTGAGACCTGATTGGCTTTATATGTAAATCTAATATGCTGACCAGCCACATATGGGATATGCAGTGAAGGAAAGCATCAAAGAGAAGAACAAGGGTTGTGGTTGTGCAGAATGAAGATGTCATAGAGCAGATAGGGGAGGACCAGGAGGAACAGGAGGGGCAAGTTTCTTTCACCAGGAAGAGTATTTGAGGTGCTTCCCAGCTTGCCAAAAATTTTTAACAAAAATGTAGGATCTCATTTCAAAACACACTCAGTATGCTTACTTGACACTCAGATGAAGTCAAGAGGATGGACAGAAATGGAGGAGCTAGGGTTCAGGAAAGGTGACCTGCTTTCTAATAAGCCTGAAGTCACTAGAGTATACTGAGTACTTAAAGCCGGGAGGCAAAGCAAGATACCTAAGGAGGGAGAAGAAAAGCCAGAACAGGAAAACACATCCAGGTACTAAACTTTGAATCAGACTAACATTTGAGAAAGAGAACGAATAGTTGAACAAGCAAAATAGACTAAAAAGAACAAAGTACAACTGAATTTAAAAAGTGTGGTTCCTGGAAGTCAAAATATTTAAAAGAAATGAAAGTGAGCACACTGTGTGCAAAAGTCAGGTGAGAGAAACTGGAAAATGATGGGGTTTGGAGCAGTTTCATCCACCTTCAGTCACGCTTAAGGGCCCCTTGTCAACTGTCCTACCTCCACCCCCAAGGTCAGCATGCTCCAGGACTTTTTCTGACTCTGCTCTTCCTCCATAAACTCTTTTGGTCAAACTCATGCCCCTTGTGCAATATTTTGTTAATTTAAGATCCCAAATACCTTCCCTGATTTTTTTCCTAGCCCTTACATAGAAATTGCTTATTGTTTGCTAGATGTTTATGACCTCTTCAGAGCCAGCTTTCACAATGCCAAGGCTGACAAAATCAAATGTTTATTTCTGAGTTTCTGTCTTGAAATTCATCCAAGCATTGTGCCTAGAGCTGTCGAGAAGAGTTGATGATCTATTAGAAAACTGGAGCCCCTCCTATCTTGTCTCAGGTCTTGAGAGGCCTATTTAACATCTTTCATGCACAGAAAGAAGACTAGGATTTTAAAAGGTACTAAATGGAGATGAGCACTCTTAATTTTTGAATTATGTGTCATTTGAAAGACTTTGGGCATAATCAGCAATAAACATCAAATTGAGATTATTTTCTTGTCAAAGAATAATTTACATTATTTCTTAAGGTGTTGTTCCTACATCAGTATTTAAGAATTTGCAATTTTACAACATCCTGAGTTCCTGGATTGATTCAGATACAAAGTATGTACAATATGTAAATTTGTGACATTATTGCATCACTACTAAGAGTTTTTCTCTCATTCTTATTGCCCAAGAAGAACACAACTTTGAGAAATAATATATTGGAATTTCATCTCACAGTCATATAAACAAAGGATCTGCTTTTTATTTAAGCATAAATAAGCAGTGATCATTTTTGCATGTAGCCTCACTACTCTTAGTTTTTTAGAAGTTAAAACTATTTCAATGAGATTGCAACAGTAACAGGCAAACTGGGCCAATCTATAAAACTAATTTCTAGGGCCAGAGAGATAACTCAGCTGATTAAGTACCTACTTCGGTAACCTCAGGGACTGGGGTTTGATCCCAGTTCCATGTGTCACATGGGTCCCGGCCCTGGCCCATACTGAGTCAGCCACCAAGACCTGGTGTAGTGGTGTATGCCTATAATCCCAGAGCTGGGGACACTGAATACAGGAGGATCATTACAAGGCCAAGCTGTGTAGTGAGACCACATACTAAATAGATTTTTTAAAAATCTAATTTCCAATAAGATAAATCTGCTTTGTTTGATGAATTTAGAATATTATGCACTTACTGAATATACTTGTACTTTTAAAGCTCATTACCTTTTATTGAAATATTGGTGCATATTTTATAGTCATAAATATAGGAAAAGAATATAAATCCATAGCTATTCAGAATTCTTTTTAATGGGACAAGGGATTGGAAATGATAGGCACCTGCCCAGTATTCTGACAGTTGAGAAAACAGTTGAACAAAGAGTTGAGATGATTTGTGGAAGATGCCACACTGAAGCTTAATGATGCGGCATGATAGAGTTAAAGCATGGCTTGGGTTTCTTTTCTTTTTTTGTGTTTAGTACAGGGTCTCCAGGGTCTCACTGCACTGGTCAGACTCTTAATGATCCTGCTGTTTTCAGCCTCCCAAGTACTGGGATTATGGGCACATGCCTCCAGGCTCAGGTTCAGTCTCTGTCTCAGTGTGCCAACGGTAAGACCAACAGGTCATGCAGTGTCAGGGATTCAACCCTGGTCCCTGTGGCTTGGTTTCCATCATCCATCTTGAAACTCATCCACCCATATGGTCATCTGCATACCCGTTTGTCTATCAATGCATATTGTTATAAATTATGCGTGCACACATATATATATATATAATTGTTCATAAACACCACGAAGTAAAAATCTTCCATGTACTATTTTCTTATCAGGGACTGAAATGTTTAATTAAATAATCTTAGTTCAAATTTTCGTATTTCTTAAAGAAACAAGTTGTCTTTTTTCCAGTATAAGGATTCTTTTTAAATCTATTCAACTAGCATGAGGATAATAAGGCCAGTTGGTAAAATGAGTAAATCCATGTTTACTAAAAAAATGATTCCATAAGAATTCCAGTTCTTTTTTTTAATGCTCTGGTCAATATTTCTTCTGTTTTCTCTCTAGTGTACATAAATATGCTGATCACTGAAGCTCTGGAATTAAAAAAACAGACTCCAAAATGAATAAACCAATAAAACAGTGTTCTTTGTTTCTCTTTTAAAAAAAATAATAGGCTTCTAATTTTTGCTTTAAAAATAAATCTAATAGTCTATTTTTATAATTATGGGAAATTATGCTCATCTGATCTAGTATTCCAAGGTCTCCCGTTCTTTTCTTAAATATTTTAAGATTTTAAGATTTGCAAATGCCTTCCTGGAATAAATCTAAGATTGTCCTTATGGTAACACATTTCCTTGGAAGAATAGAGATAAATAGTAAAACCTAAATGTCAAAATATTTTACTGTAGCCACCTAAATACTTCATTGAAGGATCTTAGATTGTTTTTGTTATTTTTTAAATTAATTTTATTGAGAAAGAATTAGCAATGAGACAGTTTTGAAATAGGTCAGTAGGACGTTACAACAATTAATACATTGCATATTGTTTTCTTCATAGTAGTTATTCATAGTACAAGACACAGACATGATATCTTGTCTAAGAACTGTTAGTATAAATATTTCTTCTCATTGAACTAAGAGAAAGTAGCTGTATATCTATCCTGTTTTATGTACATAAATATATTTTTTTCACTACAAATGGTCCTTCATTCATATCCCCCTACTTTTGTCAGAGATAGGTTATTATTTTTTTCCAAACTTGGTACCCTCCCTTGCTATCATTCTCCAAGGAAGTACTCACAGAGAGCAGTAACATTCCAGACTCTGGGCAAGTGTCCATTAGTTTATCAAATGTCTTACAGCACCTGTTCTGCCACACATATGGATCTGGGGAAGACAGAAAGGAATAAGACATACTCATTCCTTTTAAAAAAAATCTTTCCTTTCAAAGTGCCAAAACCTTGGAGAAAACCAACATATAAGTGAATGTTTATAAAATATGATGGTAGAGACAGTATGTTAATGGATGGTAGAAGGAAAATCTAAGAGAAACTGGAGTCAGGAAGTACACAAATAAGCTTAATCTTTAAAGGTACATAGGAGATGCTTAAATAAGCCAGTGGGATCAGGGTTAGAATATGATGCTAAAAACAAAAGAGCAGGACCCCACATTTTCGGATCTTTGCCTTTGCTTTGGGGGCACTCTCTGCATGTGGGATTTTAAGATCCCAGGCTAACCGAGGATGCTCTTTGGTTCCAGGAGTGTGTGCCGTCGGGAAGCCCATGTGCCTGCTCTTTGAATACATGGCCTACGGGGACCTCAACGAGTTCCTCCGCAGCATGGCCCCTCGTGCCGTGTGCAGCCTCAGTCACAGTGACCTGTCCATGAGAGCTCAGGTACCCAGCCCGGGACCACCACCCCTCTCCTGTGCCGAGCAGCTGTGCATCGCCAGGCAGGTGGCAGCAGGCATGGCTTACCTCTCCGAGCGCAAGTTTGTCCACCGAGATTTAGCCACCAGGAACTGCTTGGTCGGTGAGAACATGGTGGTGAAAATCGCAGACTTTGGTCTCTCCAGGAACATCTACTCAGCGGACTACTACAAAGCGAATGAAAACGACGCTATCCCGATCCGTTGGATGCCACCCGAGTCCATTTTCTACAACCGCTACACCACAGAATCTGACGTGTGGGCTTATGGTGTGGTGCTCTGGGAGATCTTCTCCTATGGCCTGCAGCCCTACTACGGAATGGCCCACGAGGAGGTCATCTACTACGTACGAGATGGCAACATCCTCTCCTGCCCCGAGAACTGCTCCTTGGAGCTGTACAACCTAATGCGTCTGTGCTGGAGCAAGCTGCCCGCAGACAGACCCAGCTTCCCCAGCATCCACAGGATTCTGGAGCGCATGTGTGAGCGGGCGGAGGGCACCGTGGCCGTCTAAGGTTGGCAGTGTTCTGATAAAACGTTACAGTCTCCTCTTGGACTCTATGAGCCAGAGGAATCCTACACCAGAGGCCCAGTGAGACCCAGATAGGAAAGAATAACAGCACACATCAGTAGCCCATTGTGAGCTTCCCGGGGAAAACAAAGACAGCGCAGAATCCAAGTGGCAGACTTACCCTGAAATTGGTGATTGGAAACATAAGCTAGGAAATGGGTCAGATAATGGAAGATAACTCTTCTTCCTCGTGGGGAAACTTTGTAACACACATTGTACCGGAAGGGATGTCATCCGGTTCAATTCCTGAATGAGCTGGCAGGAGAGAAACTTGGTCGCATTAAATTTTAATATGAGCTGGAATTCAGAGGTTCATTTTTAGTAGAATTAATTCCTGTGCATTGTAAAAGCAATGTGCCTTCATGTGGGGCACCTAAGTGCAGTACAGAAAACCGAAAATGAGAAGCAGTTCTCCACCAGCCAAAGCTAGGCCAGGTGCTCGTTCTTTCGTGACTTTCTTTCTTGAATTTAACACCTGATTTTCTACCTGTTTGTACTCTAGAGTTGTGGTTATGCTATACTGATAATGGGTTTCTAAGGAATAAAATGACAGGTATTCAACATTATATATGCTTACTGTGATTCTTAATTCTGTCTTTGTGCCCCTCTATTAAAAGTTTTTCCTCTGTGTACACTTGTCATGAGTATGATCTGTTTATTACATTCTCAACAATTTTTCTGGAAAAAAAACTTCTTGCATAGATATTTATTGCATAAATATTTCATTGAAAATTTCACCGGTATCTTTCTTTTTTTTCCTTTGCTTTAATCTTATTCCTCTTTCTAGGCCCTTTTATCCTTTTTGATTATTTAGCTATTTCCCTTTAACTGTTTCATAATAAAGTAAACGCACTTGCAGAACTGATAACGTTTAAAATAACACTAGGCTGATGAATATACATTCTACAAAATTTTATAGTTTTCTTTGCTATGTGCCTTCAAAGCCACACAATGAATTTGTCATTTTTTTAGTTTTGTTACTACAATCTATTTCACATGTTAAACTATGGTATGTATTATGGGATTTTATAAGATGTTTTTACTCTTTCAAGTATTTGAAAAATAATGTTTTCATGCATTTGACAATGTTTCTTTTATAATCCAATTTAAGTGATATTAACATTAGTGCAGAATTGCTTAATAACTTTCCACATGGTATATTGTGCTATTTATCATCCTATTTCATGAATTAAAAAATACTTCTGCAACCCAGATTAACAATTCCTGAGATTTCTCAGTGGAATCCCACACAGTATACATTTAAGTCCAAAATAACTAATAAGATTTTTTCTAAAATATCGTGAACTCCAATTTTTATGAAGAAAAACCGAGAAAAGGCTATCCCTTGTTCTGTATTAGTTTTCTTTACTTACAACTAATTGATAGTTTCGGAAATGGAGAATTCATCTGTATTCTTTGCTGTGGAGAGGGGCAACTTTGCATTTATTTATTTACTTACTTATGTTTCTCTCCTTGAAAGTAGGTTTTTCAGTTCTCTGCTAGGAAACTTTACCTGAAACTCTAAATCCTTTGTTCATAGTCTCTCTCTAAGCAGCCAGGACAAGACCCTAGAAATTACCCAGGCTTGTCCTTTCCTTGGCCCTGGTATTGTATCACTTTTGCTTCCTAACTCTGGCTGTTTGCCTCCTCTGCCCCTCAACCCAACAGCCCCTTACTCTGGTTCTATCACGCCCACCTGTTGGCGAACTGACTTGGCCTAGCATAAGGCCAAGGAGGTAGTCAATTACAGTTCTCATTCATAGCTGGGGGAGTTAGGGTTTTTGACCCAAGACCAAGTCTTTAAAGTCATAATTGTAAGTCCAAAATTAATACTGTCGTTCGAAGTGACATGAAGTGGATGAAGAATAAAGTTATAGCAAGAGTCCGATTTGAAAAGTGAGAAGCCAATAAAGGAGAAAAGTTGGAAATGTCCATCGGCAAATCTAGAAAGTAAGTGGAAATCTGTGCCATGTTTTAAGTAGGTCATGTATGTGATTCATTAATGTTCTACAAAGTTTGAAGATTATTTTTCGGTTTCCTCTGATAAAGTTTAATTAGGAAGGTATGGAAGTCAGGAAAAACTAACTTCCAGAAAAACAGGATGAGCAGTCTCTCAGAGACCCCACCAAATGGCTCATGTTCCAGGCACTGTGTTCTTTTCGATAATTAGGTTTCATACCCTAGTTCTGTGATGACCACTGCCTCTACTGAGTGACAGCCTTGACTTTCCTGTCTCTTCCTTATGGCCTCCACAGCCTCCTGTATTCTCACTCTGTGAGGTTCTTAGTGTTTTGTATTCAAAATCCCAAAGCAAAGGAACCATAGATATATAGGTAAGCCTAGTGAGTGAGCCACCAAGGGCATATGATGGAAGCCATTCAATTTTATTAAATGCTTAATGCAACTGAAAACAAAAGTAAGTAAAGCTCCCATTATTGTAATGGTGGTAATAAAAATCATAATATAAGCTGGTGTTAAGGAAAGCTTACTAGGTATATCCTGAGGCTTTTAAATATATTAATTCTAACCTCACAATTTTATATATTTGGTATAGCATCTCACTACACAGGTCAAACTCATAATGACCCTCCTGTTTCAGCCTCCCCATCACTGGGAGTACAGGCATGTGCCACCATGCCCAGTTTTAGTGGCTGGCTAGGGGTTCCCAGGGAAGGGCCAGTATGGCATACAGGCCTAGGATCAAACCCCTGCACTTGCTGTGCAGGTGCTTAGATGACTGAACTAGCTCCCTGGCCCTGTATTTGCTTTTAATGCTTTTTAGTATTTTGATAATTGCCTTCTTGAATTGTTTTATCAATGTACATATCACTCAGCCAGATAAGGGAGCCCATTTTTTTCAACTGCACCAATATTGAGTACGTTAGCACTTAAATAATTGCCAGTACAATGCCTTAAATTTTATATTTTGTAGTTTACATTTCTCCAAATGATTACAACATTGAGCATTTTATTTTTTTTATTTTTTAATTTTTGTTTTATTGAAGTACAAATATCAATGAGACAGTTTTAAGATACCTTGACAAGATGGATTTCATAAATTAATACAGTGCAAACTGTTTTCATAATGCTTTGGTATCATATAAGGTGCATACATGATATTATGCTTACAGACATTGTTATACCGTATGTCTCTTATCATTAAATAAAGAGTGTAGCTGTTTGTGTATCTTATTTTTTATATCTGAATTACATCAAAGATTCAATAATTAATACTTTATACCTTGTTATTTTCCTAGTGGTTGTCTATAGTACTAGAAGCCAACATAATATCCTGTCCAACCACCATTAGTGCAAATCTTTCCTCTCATAGGATTATGTAGAAGCACAGCGTTATCTATCCCAACTGTACTGTCTATACACACACATCATGATTTTTCCTTTCTATACCCCTTCCTTTGTATACACCTGTCAAAGGTGGGCACTTCATTGTCATTCAACTAACTTAGGGGCTTGAACTCAACATCACAATCCAACACAGTCCAGCATTCCACAACAATAGTGAGTTATTCAAAGAAGTTGTTGACCATAGCCATTTACAGCTTAGCTTAATATTATGGCCCCGTGATGTATACCTCATTTTTATACTTTTCTGCTGGATGGTTAAGACCTAGATAGAGCAAGACTTATATACCAACACATGAACTTTATGTTTCTTATGAGGTCAGTGAAGTCCCCTCAGGGTTTATCTTGTAGTCCTGTACATTATTTTGTAGATCCTTTGTCTGTGTCATCCATGTGGATGAGTCATGGCTAATGCTCGACCAGTTTGCTCTCTGTGAAAGCTTGAGAGAAAGTTTTCTCTCAATGTGACTCTCCCCAGGCACACTATAGAACTTTGATCTCTTTCCTCTGTGGTTCCATAATCTCCTTGTTCAGAAAATTTGGAGCTCAACTGAGTTTCATGATGTTGTAGTACAGGTTCTCCTATGTCCTGAGTCTTCGCTAACCTTGAAAGGCTAGGGCCAAAATGTTGGCTGGCCTTGTGGCTCTTCTATTTCTCCAACTCTGATTTGTGAACTTAGGTTGTTAACCATCCAGAAGAAAAGCTGATTAGTATCCTGCAGCATATGCCATTCACTTTGCATTATCTGACTCAATTAATTTTAGTTGTTGCTGTACGTTTCCTTTTGTATTTCTGCTTTTTGTTTGTTATACTAGGGAGACTATACGATATTTACACATGTGTGTCTGGTTTATTTCACTTATGAGTATATGCTCAAGTGGCATCCACTTCAGTATGAATGCTTCAAACTTATCATTCTTAATAGCTGAGTAATACTCCATTATATAGAAATACCACATCTTTTTCAATCATTCCTCATGTGATGGACATCTTGGTTGTTTCCAAGATTTGGCTATCACACATTGTGCTGCTATAAACATAGGTACACATATATCAGTATGACACAATGTTTTCAGATCCTTTGGGAATATTCCCAGTAGGGGAATAGCCGGCTTGAATGGGATTTCTAGTCCTACTCTTTTGAGGAGTCTCCACACTGACCTCCACAATGGTTGTACCAGTCTATATTCCCACCAGCATTGGAGAAGCATTCCCTTTTCTTCACAACCTCTCCAACATTTGTTGTTGGTTGATCTCCTTATGATATCTTACCTGGTAATGGTGTATGATCTTCTTGATGATTTGCTGTATTCTATTTGCCAGGATTTTGTTGAGTATTTTTGCATCTATGTTCACAAGGGAGATTGGCCTGTAGTTCTCCTTTTTGGTTGTGTCTTTCCCTGGTTTTGGAATCAGTATTATACTTGCCTCCAGAAATGGTTTTGGGAGGACTTTTTCCTTTTCAACTTCATTGAAAGGTTTGTGGAGTGTGGGGCATTGAACATTTTTCATTGTGTTGGGGACAGTTGGTGTGAGATGTGTCTCCTACTACAGTTTTTCTATTAGCTGTGTCTTTTTCTTGTTGTTTTATAAAAGCACTTTGTATTAAATAGATCAGTTTAGTCTTACGTATTTCAACCACTTCTGTCAAGTTAAACATGTACACAGAGGGGCTGGGAACATAGCTCAGCAGTCTAAGTGCCTCCCTGGCAACTACAAGGATTCAGGTTCGATCCCCAATATTGCATATCATGTGGGCAACAAGGTGTGGTGGCACTCGCCTGTAATTCCATCACTAGGAAGGCTGAGACACTATGAGTCCAAGCTGCACAGCAAGATCCTGTACTACATGAATAAATGAGTAAAAGATTTTAAAAATAAGTACACTGCACTGCCGTTTGTCTATTGCTATAAATTTTATGAACTAGAAAGGATGCTGAGGTTTCAGTACAGACGATTTATGTTTTTTTCTAGTGGATATGTTAATATGTGCATTTGTGTGAACTGATTTCCTAATATCAATCCATCCTTACAGTCTAGGAGTAACCATTTTGGGTGTGTCATATCAATCTCATATTTAAATAGCAAATATTTAGCACTTATTTGCATCACTATTTATAATTACATGACATTAAAAATTTAGCCTTTTCTTCTCTATTAGAGTTTTACTTCGGAGTTTTACTTCAACATTATGATAGTTTCATAAAGTTATGAGTTTCTTTCTGCATGACCATAGTTAGTGCTTTTATTTGGATGTAGCCGCCTGAAGAGTCATGTGCTAAAAACTTGGTCCCCATATGGCATGGCTGAAAAGCAGTGAAACCTTTAAATGAAAGGTATAGTGTGGGATAATTATGTTATTGGGGCTTTGTCCTCAGAAGAGATTAAATCTATTCTCTTGGAGGGAGTGATTTCTCTCAAGCCAGGGTATTTCCTTCCCATCTTTTTGGTCCCTTATGCACATTTCTGTTCCACTGTCACATTGTGATGCAGCCAGGGGCCAGTGCTACACGATCGGACCCTCTAGCTGCCAGAATCAAGGGTGAAAAGTCTTCACTGTAAAATGCTGAGACTTAGGTGTTTGGTTGCAGTGAAAGAAAATAATCTAGTATAGTTAGTGTATTATAAAATAATTGTTACATGTTTATAAAAAATAATACAGGCACAAAGTACTTTTTTAAAAACCTCCAGATGTCCTCACATATGAACAAACCTCACATTAAACATCGAAAGATATCCTCTTCCAGCTTATCCTTGGTTCCGGACCTACTATCTATTCTCCTGGTAGTTACCACTGAAATTCTTAACAAGCATTCTTGCTCCTCTCTTTCTGAACTGATTAATTTTAAAAAGTATAAAAGATCTTTCTTTATAAAAGATGGGCATCTTAGAGCACTTTCACTCAGATGCCCTCTTTCCTACTTGTAGTTAGCTGCTAGTATCAGTTATATTGTTTACTGTAACTTTCACAAACATCCTTAAACAAAAGTTACTCGTTGATTCTGGGATATGTAGGATATATTTAGATTTCCCAAAGTTTCTTAACTACTTCTTCTACTCTGAATATTAGCCTCCCATATACTTATTTACATACTATCAGGATCTATGATATTTGCATTTCATTCTTCAACAAACTGCTTTTTACTATGTGTTGATTCTAAATTTGGAAAAAATCAATAAAAAGTACTCTAATTATGTGAGCATGTAATATTTTGCATTGCCTAATAACAATTCTATTGTTTTAATTTGATAACATATTCTAGCATACATGATTTCCTTTATTTTATCTATTTTACAGATGAAATCACATTTAAAATATCACATAATTTTATTTTTCTATTTACACAATTTTTCTTCGTTATTCTGCCACACTTCTACCATGACTTCTTGTTCCATAGGTCATATAATCTTTGATTTGCCATATACAGTGGATCCTTGAGTTACAACCAGCCTCACATATGAACAACTTGGGTTACAACTAGAAAAACTCATGTTTGAGTTACAACCCAAATGCTAGCCACTTGAGCAGTTGTAAAAAAAGATTCATGATACCAGAAAAGTACATGTTAGTATACAGAAGCATCAGCCTGAGCCCAGATGTGAATAACTGTGAATATGATTTTGGTCAGTGATTTATGTAATCACTGTGATTACTGCTATCAAATTAGTCCTGCAAAAGCTAGAAAAGTAGCTCAGAAAAGAAGTAAAGGTAGGAAAGAAAACATCACAATTGAAAAAACAAGAAATTGCAGAAAAATATGAGAATAGCCTTCGACCAAGCTCACTAATATATCAGCATGTCAAAATCTACAATATCAACAATCTTGCAGAAAATAGATTTGTATAGGAAGCTAGTGTTGCTAAAGGTGCTACTCGCCATAGTAAGCCATGACCAACAGTGTTAGAGGAGGTAGAAAGGCTATTATTAGTATTAATAAATGAAAGGCAGATGGCAGGCTATAACCTGTCTATAATTTATGAAAAATTTAAAACTTTAAGTGCAGAATACTGTAGAGGATATTACATGAATGAGTGATAATGGTAAAATGTTTCATGCCAGTAAGAGAAAGTTTCATAATTTAAAGCAAGAACTGAGGTTCGCAGCCTAACTAGGCATAGTGAAGCATCCAGGCCTGATAAAAGGGCTGATGAAAATTACATGCACCACTTCAAAATGATGACACAGACATAAGCCTTTTGCTCTCATCAAGTTTTCAATTATGATGAAGCTGACTTTTTCTGAAAGAAGTACCCAGGAAAACATACATTAGCCAGGAAGAAATGAAAATACCAGTTCACAAGCCTGTAAAGAATGGGCTAAACTTATTGCTATGATCCAATGCAACTGGGGACCTCGAGATAAATACTCTTGGTTTACCACTCTGAGACCCCTACAGTGTTCAGAAAATATAAAGTCATGAAAAAATATGTTAGGGGCCATGCAGTGATGTAACACAAAAACCTGGATAACAAGAGTATGTTTTTCTTGAATGGGTCATAATGGATTCCAGGCCTGTGCCACTCTAGGAACACTGAGATCTGCATGGAAGTATAGCATAAAATCATACAGGTGAGAGACTTTGAAATCTGTATAGAGGAGCCTGAGACTTCAGCTGACTTTGAATTTCATGATATTGTCATAAGAGTAGAGTTCATATGCTTGCAGGTAGACAATGGTGATGTTGAGGAGCTTGTGGAGGGACTCAGGGGGGCTGTCTATGGAGGAAGTTCAACAACTACTGGATGAGCAACAGAGAACAGCAGCTGAGGAGTTTTTCTGAGGAGCAGGGGTTGTACAAACAATCGGTTCAGTTTTTCTTAAGTAAAAGAAATCCTGAAACAATGGGTAGAATTACAAATACTTGCACAGAAGACCCATGAAGACAGAGAAAAATCCAACTATTGCACTCACTTCATAACAATGTCATGTTGTATTGCAGAACAATGTGAAAGAAAAGACAGAAACAGACTACATTAGACCGGTTCGATGGATTGAGATCTATCAAAATAGAAGAAGGTCCTCCTGGGCTATAGACTTTCCCAAGTCCTTTTCTGACTTGGAACCAACTTGAGTTACAACCAGTCTTTGTGAACTGAGTTTGTAAGTCAAGAGTCCACTGTATAACTACAAATGGATAATTGATAGCTCTGGTTGCAGGAGTTGGGTTCCTTTGCAATGTTTCCTGTATACCTACCCAGAAAGTCCTCTTTCTAATAGTATGGCTATCTCTGCCCTCTTTATATGTGGTCCCTGGTGAGGCTATAGGCTGCCTGAGTCAGAACCCTTCAAATTATGAAAGGTATAAAAAGAGAAATAAAATTTGATTGTCCTAGTTACTTGTAACTTGTTGCTGAGACAAAATACCTAACATCCATAATTAAGGAAGGAAAGGTTTCTTGAGGTCACAGTTTGTTTCGATTCATATTCAGCTGGCTCGAAGGCAGAGTGGCACACAGCAGAGTGCAACAGTCCATAGAGATGGAAAACAGCAAAAGCAACAAGAGCAAATTGGAGGAGCAGCAGCGAGCAAGCCTGTCTTCCCTCCTCCACTGCATGCAGGCTGCCCACCCCAGGTTGTGTGGGAACACAGTCATAATCCCTGCACTGGGCCATGAATCAGCCATAAACTCTAGAAGCCCGTCCTATAGCTGCATGAGGTTTTGGGGGGCCATCTAGACACAAACCATAGCATTCTTCCCCTGGCCCTCCAAAGACTCACTCACATCTCCCTTTATGCAAAAGACATTTTAGTTCCTTTTTAAGAATTGCCGAAGTCCGAGTAGTGTCAGAATTGCTGAAACATCCAAGTCTCAAGGCTCCTCCAAGATGTAAGGCAAACTCTTAGCTGTGGGTTCCTGTACTAATTAAAAGTTAAATACTTCCAACATTCAATGGCTCAGATTAAACATTATCATTCCAAAAAGTACCAACAGGGGGATCCAAAGGAATGGAAACAAAATCCAACAGGGCAAACATTGGATTTGTAGTTCCATGTGGAATATCCAAAGCAATCTGTAGCAATTTGTTAGCTCCCCTTGTTCCACCCCTATGGTACTTCTGGTGATTACAGCTCCCCTGGCTTCTCTCATAGGCCTACTTTACTCTTTACAGCCCTCCTTGGACAATCCATGTTTTTGGCTTCATCAAACTTATGGCATCTCCACTATACCTTTGGCTTCACCTTCACAGCTTCACACACTGCCCTCACATGGGTCCCTTACCTGGCCACCTAGGCCTTCTGAACTCTAGGTGGAAGCCTTTTTAACCGTAGAACTCCTGCATTCTTCTGCAGCTAAAATCAGTGCCACCTGGATGATGACAGGATGTACTGCCAGTAGAAAAAGTAGCCAGGCTTCTCTCTCTCTCTCTCTCTCTCTCTCTCTCTCTCTCTCTCTCTCTCTCTCTCTCTCTCTCTGTCTCTCTCTCTCTCTGTCTGTCTCTGTCTCTGTCTCTGTCTCTCTTAACTGTAGGGGAAGAGCTCCTGGATCACCTGGAGCTCTGAATCCAGTTCTGAGGAACAAATTCTCTAGGTTTCCACCATTTTTTTCTGCACAAAGTGTGGCCACTGCCACCATTCTGGAACAAAGTGAAGCCATTGCCATTATGGAGCTTGGTGCTCTGAGGTTTTCTTCTTAAAGCAAGATGTTTAATTCTTTCCAGTTTTGTGGCTACAAAGGATAGAGACTTGCTACTTCTTGTGAAAGTAGCCATCTTTTATATTCCCCTCTCCTCAACAGTTGGGATCTCAGTTCCATCTTTGCAGTCCACAGCTTTAGTAGAGATTTTTTTGCTGTCCCTACTCTCAACATTTTAAATCATCCAGCTGAGCTCTTTGCTCTTAATTCACAATATAAATCTGGCTAAAAGCCCCCAATAATAACCGTGCTATTGCCCTAACATTGGACTGCTTTGAAATTTCTTCTGTTAGATTAATTGGGCCTTAATCTGTTGCAGGTAAAGTTTCTGAACACAAGCAAAAGGCAGACAAGCATTTGCCAAGTCATAACACATATCCTCTGAAGTCCAATAGCTAACATAGTCTTTTTTTCCTACCAGAAACTTCTCAAACTTCGTCTTTACCATAAGGATCTCTGTAAGCCTTCTAGTCTTCTGAGCTTTGGCTACAACCTCCCATATAGAAGACCCTAAGGTGTTACAGCCCTAATCTTTCAGATGGCATCTCTTAATCTTCCCAAACTCTTCCCACAAGCCATTTCCAGTGGCTCTTCAACTACATGACTGGGTATAGTTATAGCAATAACCCCACTCCTCTGATACCAAATTTCATATTAGTTACTTTTTTTCTTATTGCTGAGACAAAATATCTGATTCTCATAATTAAGGAAGGAAAGATTTATTTAGCTCACAGTTTGTAGAAGTTTCATTCCATACTAAGCTGGCTCCAAGGCAAAGTGGCACATAGAGTGCAACAGTTCGTGGCAGTGGAAAAACAGCAAAAACAAGAGAAAAAATGGAGGAGAAGCACAGAGCAAGCTTCTTTTCCTTCCTTATAGTGTATGCAGACTACTCGCCCCAGGGTGAGTGTATCACTCACACCTATAATCCCAACATTGGAACATGAATCAAACATAAAATCTAGAAGATCACAATATGCCTAGGGAGACTTGTGATGATTTCACTGCTTCTATTCTTCAAGAAAGTTTGGTAATTCTCCATATACTACACTCACTCTCTACTTAGATTCAACAGTCACCTCAACAGACTCTTCCTTAGATAATCTCTTAATCTATCAAAGAACATTTCATGGGAATCAGGTTAGCATGAAGTCTCTTGTATGTTTGTTCCATATAAGATCCTCTAGTGGACCATCCTGGCTGAGAGCTGCTGTCTGAGTATATGCTGGCTCAGAACACAGAGCCTGTGTATGTGACATCACTTCTATCCCCTCCACTACCACATAGCAGGTTCAAGCCCTACAGATAGCAGTTTACTATTTCCTATGCTTTATGTTATCAGTAGATGAGAATATTAAGATATTTTCTGCTTTCAAATATTTATCAAAGTAATGGCACAACATAATTTTCAGACTAACATTGATTCTTAGTCATGTATACTTACTGTTATTTCAATGAAATATTGGAAGGAAAATCCACCAACATAATCAAGAAACTCCTCTGAAACAGTTGAAAGAATTATCTCTTCTCCTTCTGTAATCTCTAATGACTCCTTCCTTTTCGTTTTTGTGCAGCTTCCTGAAGTTGACATATCCCATGGCTCATTTCTTCAACCTCTCCCTCTCATTTACATATTCCCTTAGCTATTTCATCTGGTATAGATATCTCTATACTGAAATTTTATCTCCAACCTCTCTCCAGATTTTGTCTTCTACTTATACTACCTACTGTGATTGACAGCTTCAGATCTTCCTCTCCAGGGCCACACTTGGTGTATGTGCAAGGCTGAAGATTGCTTCTCAGTTCTGTGGTGCTAGAGAGAAGTCTGAGAACCTCTTCAATGTGCTTTTCTTACTAAGTGCATATTGCAATGCCCAGGAGCTACTTATTGGCACATTTATTCTCAAGGCTAGATTGTATCTGGTCTAAATTTCCAATACCATTGCTCTTTCCCATTACTTGCCAGATACTCCCCACCTACAAGTGGGTTGCAATCATCTATCAGTGGGCCAGGGAGATGGCTCAGTGGAACAAGTGCTTCCCTGGCAAGCACAAGGTACTGAGTTCAATCCCTGGTTCCTCAAAAAAAAAAAATCATCTATCAGCTATTCCTGATTTTCAGTGCTGATGTGGCTATTTCCATCTTAACCTGAGAATTTGTGAGAGGCTAACGATATTGTGCCATCCTACCCCATTTTATTTTTTATCTATTTTTCTTTTTTTTTTTTTTAAATAAGTTCTGTTGGGAAACAAATATCAATGAGACAGTTTGAAAACCGATTAATAGAACAGTATCAGGTTAATACATTGCATATTGTTGTCTTTGTAGTGGTTTTCATAGTACAAGGTGTAGACATGATATCCTGTCCAACCACCATTAGTACAAATGAAAGATTTCCTTATTTTGAGGTGGATATTGCCCTGTTCTTGTGGACTCAAATCTTTAGAGCAAGTATATTTCAGGTTGACATTCTTTTTCATGTGCATTTTTAAACTTTATAAATTAATGTATGCATTTATAAACTTTCAGTTTGAATAGATCAAACTATGCATTATTCACATGGCTTCAGTATTGCATTATGACCTATTGGAAGAGATAAAAACTACTGGGATGACCTATAGATGTGAGGGTCTGGCAAAAAGACAAGAAACTATTTCAACATATTTCTTACAATTATAAACAAAGATGTATATGGGTCTAGGTATTTGTCTTGCTTCGGGTGAATATGAAGGAAAATAATGGTGAAACAAAATAACGATGTCTAAAGCATTTAAATGTCTTCATTGGTCCCTGTTAATTAAAAACTTCTAAGAGTTTCAGCAAGGATAATTTTTCTTATAAGTCCTATCATAATATCTATAATTATGCAACTCTCCATCACTACCTTTCTTCAAACTATAGCCTCTAGAGAAAATATATACCATATTTAGAATTTTGCCCATAAGAAGAGAAACAACCTGTACTATCTAAGGTTATGTCAGTGTGATGTTAACCACAAAAGCACACCAGACTTAGATATGCACTGTCATTTTCTGGGTGTGCTCCTGACTATTTAGAGTTGTGATTAAAATTAGAAGTGTTCGCATGACACTGCTTTCTGATTTTTAAAAAAAGTACTGTTGGAAATAGGGTGGTTAGTATAATGCCCCTTCTGGCTTCAGTTTGATGTTCAGCCAAATATAGATAAAACATGACTTAAAGCCAACTCTACTTTTGGTATCTTGGTGCTGTGACTTATTGGGATGCATTATATTTAAGAATCTTAAGAAAATATATTGAGCGTTACGCATTCATTTTGTCTTCACTGACTTAAGTCACCTTCTCATTCAGCGATCACTTCTCCAGAGATTCAGAATCGTTCCTTCACACAGCACTTCTCAGATGGCTTTGGAAAGGAACCACCTGAATTTCAGTTCACTGACTTAATTGAGTCAGGATGGATAGTCAACAAGGTATAAAAAACTTCAGAGAAGAGAAAGACTCTGGGGGTGGGGGAAGTTCTATCCCTGGGTCTGTCATTCTGGTCCCGCCCCCAGGGCGCACTAAGATGGGAGTAGCCCCAGCACTTGGGAGGCTGTCAACAGGAAGATCACTATGAGTCTGATCTGTGCAGTGAGATCCTGTAGACCCTGTTCTAAAATAAAAAATGAGAGAAAGAGAGAGAGAGAGAGAGAGAGGCTCTCAGAGAAATGATACTGGAAGGGCAAAGAACCACAGTAAAATTTCTAACAAGAAGACAATGACCAAGAAAAGCCTGCACAGATATAATATTAAAGATGCCTTTTAATAATAAGCCTCTGATATGTTATAGAAAATAATTTTAACTCATGTTTCTATAGCTGACAAACCCAGCTTCCCTTATGAAATAAGACAAAAAATATGAAAAGTTTTTAATTTACATATACTTAAGACAAGTTAGAAGAAAGGATGCATCAATATGTACAATTTGAGGCATTTGGAGAAAATTCAGTTTTGTTTTGTTTTATTTTGTTTTCAGAACCAGAGATCCAACTCAGGCCCTTGCGCTTGCCAGGGAAGCATTTATTCAACTAAGCCATCTCCCCGGCCCCAAAAGTCAGTGTTTTTTTTATCAAAGATATTTCTTCTTGCATTAAGCATGAGTTTATGTAACACAAGCCAACTTCACATTAATAAGTATTTAATTGTATTTGCAGCATTACTAACAAGATGACATCAAGACAAGATGGCTGACAGGGAAAAGCCATTGACTCTTGACATAAATCTTTTGCACTGAGAATCTACATCTTCAAAATTTACACTTAGGGGCTGGCCAAATAGCTCAGCACATTAAAGTACCTGCAAGCAGCTGCAGGGCCCGGGGTTCGATCCCCAGGTGTGCTGTGCTGGCCCCATCCCCGGGGCACACTGAGACAACATATGAGACTGGGCGTGGTGGCATACACCTGTAATCCCAGCTCTTGGGAGGCTGTAAGCAGGTGGATCACTACAAATCTGATCTAGTAGTGAGACCCTGAACACCATATAAACCCTTCCCTAAAATGAAAAAAAAAAATAAAACATGTACACTTAGATCTTTGTCACCAAATTGCCTTGCATTATTTACTAACCTTTCCACTAACAATAAAAACATTCAGAAATTTTTTAAGTATTTTGCATATGAATTAGTATTATCTTAATATTTATATAATGAGTCATTATATAGATGCTGCAAAAAATGTTATCTAGATAGCCAATAGAGAAGTATGGCAAAATGTATGGACTTAGAAGTTAACTTAAATCCTACCAATTGACTTATTTCTTTGTGCTTCAATTTTTGCTGTTGGAGAAGTGAGATTAATAATACCTAGTTCATAGATTGTTGGATTAGATTATTTAATGTGTCTAACATGTACCTGATATACAGTAGATACTAAAAGTTTTGCTGATACGATTCTAGATTTTTACTGTTCTATCACAGCTGCTATGAAACATACTGTAGCTAAATTACTAGCATCTTTTCATTATTTCCTAAGGGAACCTACTGTAATAAAACCAAAATCACTGGTCAGACTCAATAAACATTTTTAGGAATTTTAACATGTGTTAGTTTATACAAAACTATGTACCAGAAATCTTACAGCAATGCACATGTAGAAGTGCCCCTTTCTCATGCTATGGATAACTTAGAATATCATCAAATTTAGTATTTTCCCAGACTGATAAGAAATAAACTTCCCTGATTTTCATTAATGTCTAGTGTCTGGAAATATGGTGGTTTATCCAAATATTTTCTTTAACTTTTTTTTTTTGGTATTCTGTGAATTATCAAGCATTTTCTGCTACTTCTCATGCACTTTATGTTTTCAAGTCTAGTTCTCTGAATAACTAATGAGAATTTACTTTCAAAAAAACAAATAAAATTAGTATGAAAGTAATCATCCTTACTTTCATACTAATTTTAAATCATTTTCTTTTGAGACAGACTAAAGTTCTCAATATGATATTCTTAGTCATTGCATCGCTTATTTATTCAAACCACTTCATATTGTTTTCATTGTATTATTCTGATTTTATTTATTTTCATAGGTAATATATTTACTTGTCAACATTCAAATGTTATAAAACTCTATTCAGCAAAATTTTCTTTCAAAAAAAAAGGGGATACGAGTGAAGGTCCATTTTGTACATGTATATACAGAATAGTTAGGGTAGAGATACAGATGCTTTCTCTTAATTCGGTAGAAGAAAGCTTTGCACCAATAATGTTTGGACAGGATATCACCTTTGCATCTTGTACTATGAATAACCACTACGAAGACAACAGTATACAATGTATTAATTATTGAAACTGTCCTACTTACCAGTTTTGAAACTTATTGATATTTGTTTCTCAATAAAACTAATTTTAAAAAAACTTGCCTTCAAGAAAATGGAGTAAATGTGTTTTCCTTCTTTCACTGATTACAAAAACAATAGCAACAAAAAAATCTAGGAATCATAAATGAAATAAACAAAGGATGGGTAGGAAAGGTGAGGGGATCATGTAGAAATGACAAACTTGGACTAGTCTGATAGCTCACCTGCTTAGGCAAACACAGGGACAGGGAGTTCCATGCCTTGCCTGGCGTGCTGAGACAGAGATTAAGACTGGGCATGGTGGTGTGCTGTAATCCCAGCACTTGGGAGGCTGAAAACAGGAGAATCACTACAATTCTAATCTAGTAGTGAGATCCCGAATACCTTGTAGACCTTGTCCTAAATACAGAAAGTAAATAAAATTATAAAAATATTAAAAAAAAAAATAAACTTATGGAATGGTCTGATTGTGAGTGCTCTGCCTTTTTGTTTTGCTTGAAATAAATCAGACTTGCAGACGAAGAGGCCAGTAGCAAGAAAGACAATAGGCACACACCGAAAAAAGAAAAGCTCTAAGGAAAGCCTACTATCTTTAGCCAAGGACCACGAAAAGGGAAATCTAGCAACACAGAAAACTTCTAGATGAAAATCGCTGTCCTTTAGTTAAACACCACATAAAAGCTGCCTCCTATCACCCACAGCAGCAAAGCTGGAATAGGGATCATGAATTTCTCCCTTACTGAGGCATAATAAGGGATTCAAACTTCCCACTGACATCAAAAAAAAAAAAAAAAAAAAAAAAAACCTTCAGGATATGGGATTTCCATCCAGCACCTGGACTCTAAATTTGTAGAAAAAGAATAGGTAGGGCAATGTTTATTATAACCAGGGGAGAATTAAAGGAGTATAAAAGGAAGTAAGTAATTTCTACATTTACCTGGACTGGTAAAAAGTCTACTTTAATAAACTATGTCATTACATAGATATGTATACAGCCACTACTAACAAAGCTCTTCAAAGAGATATAACTAAAAATGAAAAATAAATAAATCAAAAATGGAATTCTAAATATGTTCCAGTAACATATAAGGAGATAAAACAAAGAAAAAATAGAAGCCAAACCCAGAAAGTACAAATAGAAGGCAACAGCTAAAACAGCACGCTTAGGCCCTGGCACAGTAAGGGTTATACTAAGTATAATTGTTGCAGGATTTTACAGTACATGTGGAAGTAGTTTTCCACATGGAAATGGAAAGTGGAAAGAACACACGTGTGCTGGCTTCGCCACCTGGGGTCTCAGTGGACCGGAGATGTGAACCTATTTCTCGTAAGATGGGAAATGGAAAGTGATGCTGATGAACAGCTGAGCAAGGACAACAGCAGTGATGCAAAGAAGGGGAAAACATTCTTCTTGGCTAAACTCTTGTGAGGCTCAACAGCCACGGTGCATTTTCCGAGGTCTACTAGGTCAACGGTTATCACCTGGCAAGAAGATTCTGCAGGTATTTAGGTGCTGATCTTTCTGTTAGCATGATCTGTGCTCTATCACTAAATATTCAGACCATTACTCTCCCTAACCAATCTTCTTTCCAGTGATTCTTTCCTTGAATCCATCCATTACCATTTAGTTTATTCACTTGGCCAACACTAGTGATTTGCTTCTAAGGGAAAGGAAGGTGCTGTCATAGACACATGGGAGTATTAGTAAAAGACACACAAGTGCTCTTATCCGCCAGAGATTCCATTCCAGGGAAGAACAAGCAACATGCAAACAAAAACATAAGTAAGATTATGGCAAATAGCAATGAGCACTGTACAGCCAGAGATGGCACACAAAGTAATGCATGTTTTTCCATCTGCTCCCCACAAAGAGTCATTTGCAGTCTATATAGAGACTGCATTCTGTGAATTTTCAAATGTTTTCTGCTATTTCTCATCCACTTTATGTTTTCAAGTCTAGTTTTCTCAATAACTAATGAGAATTTACTTTCAAAAAAATAAATAAAATTAGCATGAAAGTAAAGTGATCATCCTTACTTTCATACTAATTTTAAATCATTTTCTTTTGAGACAGACTAAAGTTCTTAATATGATATTCTTAGTCATTGCATCACTTGTCTATTCAAACCTCTTCATATTGTTTTCATTGTATTATTCTGATTTTATTTATTTTCATAGGTAATATATTTACTTGGGTCAGCATTCAAATGTTATAAAAATCTATTCAGCAAAATTTTCTTTCAAACGAAAAAAGGAGATACAAGTAAAGGGCCATTTTGTATCTGTATATTCAGAATAGTTAGGACAGATATACAGCTACTATATATATATATATATATATATATATATATATATATATATATAGTAGTTGTATATATATATAGTAGCTATATATATATATATATATATATAGTAGCTGTATATACATATATATATATATGTATATATTCTGTCAAAGGATGTCAATAATTCTATCTAACACAACTGATGAGGTTTTTGTTGTAATCAGTAAGTGATCTAACTACAGAATCTCATCCTTAATGTATGTTCTTTTAGACTACTCCTGGGACACTGTTTTAGGCCATATTCCCTTGAATCCACTGATAATCCGAGGATTCTTATGCAGGTGATTGATTGAGAAAGTGCTCTCAGGGAAAAGGCAGCTGGGTGACGGTGCACTCCCAGCTGAAGAGTGACTTCACCTTGATCTTTCAGGCAGATCTGAGGGTCTACACTGCTTCACAGAAATTGTTCTGCTCAGAGACACAGGACACTGAACTCTTATACTTCTGCTTTGGTTGGCACCTGGTGAGCGCTACCCTGGAGTAGGAGGGTAGGTGGAGGAGTCAGGTTATATCTTAGGCATCTCCACAGGAGATAATTTCTGTCATTCAAGAGCAACACATTAGAGAAGGATGTTGGAGTAAGTTATTGGCAGCCAAACCTTGTGCACCTGAGGAATGGGATTTGTGAACTAGGAAAGAGACTTAGGGTAAGACAGTCTGGCATCTGCACTACCATCGCTTTCATTGTGGACATTCTGGCTTCATGAATTCTACCATACAAAAGTCTTTTCCATCTGCTCCCTACACTGTCTTCCTTAATGGCTTAGCCTTCCAGATTTACCTATTTCTATTTTGAAGAAAGAAAATTCTCTATATTTCAGACATATTTCTTTTTCTAGTTTCCATTGCTGACCCACTATTTCCTCTTACTGGTTGTTTAGACTTATCCCATTAGTGTCTGGAGTGGGGCTGGACCTAAAGGTTAATTGTGCCACCATCACCACATTTAACTTGAAGTATGGAATTCCTTGACATTTACCTTTTTAATTTGCAAAGATTTTCCAGTCTTTCTCATTCTGATCGATAGACGTAGTCATCTCATTAAAGAACAGTGAGTGACACATCAGGCTGGTCCATTAAAGACTTCTTGCAACACTGCTAGTAGACGCTGCATAAACTGAGGTAACAAAAGTGATGCTGTTTAGTTGCTCCCAGATCCTTGATTCTCTTTTATATTAAAGCAGCAGCTACCTTCAGAGAAGAAACAAACTATGCAAATTTTGACTGTAGAAGGAATGAGACAGAATCTTTTTTTTTTTTTGCACAAATAACACTATGTATATAGTTCATTAAGTCTTTTATATCAGAAATCTACTACTGATTACTAATAATGGAATATGTAAATTTCTCCTAGGCTTTTGGAGTCCCAAGAGTGTCACAAATGCTCATAGCAAATAAGGAAAGGAGAAGAAGAATGATCAAGAAGGAGAAGCAGAAGGAAGAGGAAGAGGTGGAAGAAGAGGAGATAGAGTACTTGAAAATCATAACACATCCCTTGTTTTGCTGTGGATTCCCAGCATTTAAGAAGAAACTGAGATTTTTCTATTACTCCAACGAAGAACATGTCTGGAGGCCTATGCCTCTGTGTGCTGGAAATGAGAAAGAGGATGTGTTCCAGTTGGAGTTTGGTAAACCATAATTCTTCCTGCTGTCAGGATTTCACATCTTTGCTCACACTTGGGAAAGTTCTCAAAGCATATTTGACAATATATCTTGAGCACCGAAAGAGGATTTGCTCAGCGAGGAAAATTCCAAGCTCTGCACTAACCAATGTAATAGATCTACTGGCATCAAGGAGTCTTCTCTGAGAGAAAGAATCCACAGCAGAAACCAGTTCCAATCATAAACTTGAACAAGAATGAGAGTACATTGGACACAGGGTGAAGAAGACCTCCCACTAAGATTCTTCTCCAGCTAAGACTTTGCTTGGGGGCTCAGAAGCCCAAAGGGATAAGAGGATACACCTGCCTAAACCTGCAGTCTTCATGCTAAGCTGTATGACAGGGGTCAGAAAGCCCAGAAATTCAGTTTGGGGGCAGACCCTTTCCTCAGTCTCTCCATCCCAGAGTAGGCCATGCCTTTGGTGTGCACACCTGGGCTGGGTTTGCTCAAAGGATAAGCATTAGGAGACCAGTGACCTCATATGTCTGTATGAGGCCCTTCCTGTGTTGGCCAGATCCAGGATGGAAAAGAAATGAGAGGAGACATTGTCCAGACCCCAGGTCTTCCTGTACCACCTGTTTCCATCAGAGAATTCTAAAGTCCTTATAATAATAGTATGTGGCAGGATGTATGTGACACTTCAGTTTCATAATACTTTGTAGGGTATATGTTTATATAGACTCTAACCTGCAGCAGATCATGCAGGTAGGGGCAAGTTCAAGATCTGGCTCCATGTGATCTGGTTCCAAACTCTGGACTCCTAACCATTTTATCATAAAAATAAAATCTTTCTTTCATCTGAATTTCCACTATGGATGAATTTCAATGCATTGGCATCTTCTGTGGAATTCTTTTAAATCAGGATTTATAGTTGAAGAAAACTTGCTTAACTGTAAGTGGGCAGATTAGGGACTATAAAGCACTTCACTGCAAGAGCACAAAGCAAAGGAAACAACTCAGGCCATGAAGAAGGGAAGCCTTCTGGAAGAAGAAAATTCCTGAAATAGTCCTAGAGGAAAGGTCCAAAATAAGCAAGGAAATGAGATCATATAGGTAGAGTTTTTCAGTTTCCTATAGGAAAATAAGAATGATTGGGAGTAGGCTCTTTTACCTATGAGTATCTCATTGCAAAACACTCTCAGAACAGGAAAGGAAGGCTGGCCAGATAGCTCAGCAGATTAAAGCACCCGCTTAAGCAGATGCAGGGACCAGGTTCAATTCCCAGTGTGAAATGGCAGTGCGCCTGGGGCATGCTGAGATGTGATTGAGACTGGGTGTAGTGGCGCGCACATATAATCCCAGTGCTTGGAAGGCTGAAAGCAGGAGAATCAATATGAGTCTGAGCTGTGTAGTGAGACCATAAACCCTGTACTAAATACATAAAAAAAAAAAAAAAAAAAAACAAGAGGGGAAGGCAAAGAGTTTAGAGTGAAGGATATATTGTATATCTTAAACTCATGGCATTTATCCTTAAAGCTTCATCTGAAGCTATATCTTGAGGTGATGACTAATTTATTATTTATTTTTATTCATTTATATTTTGTATTTTATTTATTTATTTTAATTTATTTTTTTATTTTATTGAAGTACAAATATCATTCAGACAGTTTTAAGACACCTTAACAAGACAGATTCGATACATTAATAAATACTCTGGTTTCTCTTCAGATCATATAAATCTTTCACCTTTTACATTGCAAACTGTTTTCATATTGTTTTGGTATCGTACAAGGTGCATACATGATATTATACTTACAGACATTATTATAGCAGATGTCTCTTGTCAGTAAATTAAGAGTGTAGCTGTTTACTTCTCTTATTTTTTGTACCTGAATTATATCAAAAATTCAATAATTATTTTCCTAGTGGATGACCACAGTACTAGAAGCCAACATAATATCCTGTCCAACCACCATTTGCATTAGTGCAAATCTTGCCTCTCATAGGATTATGTAGTTCTATAGTGTGCCTGGGGAGAGTCACATGGAGAGAAAACTTTCTCTCAGGCTCTCACAGAGAGCAAACTAGTCAAGCACTGGCCATGACTCATCCACATGGATGACACAGACAAAGGATCTACAGAATAAGGTACAGGACTACAAGATAAACCCTGAGGGGACTTCACTGACCACATAAGAAACATAAAGTACATGTGTTCGTATATAAGTCTTGCTCTATCTAGGTCTTAACCATCCAGCAGAAAAGTATAAAAATGAAGTATACATTGCGGGGCCATAATATTAAGCTGAGCTGTAAAGGGCTATGGTTGACAACTTTTTTGAATAACTCACTATTATTGTGGAATGCTGGACTGTGTTGGATTGTGTTGTCGAGTTCAAGCACCTAAGTTAGTTGAATGACAATGGAGTGCCCACCTTTGACAAATGTAGACAAAGGAAAGGGTATAGAAAGAAAAAATCATGATGTGTGTGTATAGACAGTACAGTTGGGATAGATAACACAGTGTGATGACTAATTTATATGACTTCCCTGTAACTTTAGATTCATTTGAACATTCATATATAGAATTGTCGAAATTTAATAATGAATACCTTTGTTTTATATGGAAGAAAAATGATATTTAAAAATGGCAGAATCAGTAGTTGGTAAAAATCATGATCTCTTGCCTCAAGAGATTATTAGTTTTGCAGGGCCCTTTAACTCCTGTCTGAATGTGTAATGCAAAGCCTCATGGGCCTTCCACAGCATGCAAGCTTTGGAATAGGCATTGTAAGTGTTGGGTTATACTGGCTATACCTGTGATGCCCATTGTTCAAGTTCATGGAGTCACTTGAGTTTGGGACCTTCACCACTTCAGTGGCATGGTTGGGGTTTTATATCCTCAGAATAACTCAACTTCCCTCAGTTATTAGAAAAAGCATTCTCTCTGGGATCTTTCATCCCAGCAGGACACCTACAGGAACTCAGAGACCACTGTCCTCCTCTCACCTTGAAGAATCTTTTCCATTTTCTACTGCTTTTTTACCTAATGGTCTGAAAAAGGAGGCATTTTTCTTTATCTTCTCTTCTTTCTAAATGTTTAACTTAATCTCTATAATTGTTTTAGGTTTCTTCAAGTGTTATAGCAACTTGGATTTCAGGCTTTACGATGACTTCTGGAGCAAATGAAACCAAAGCCTTAAACTTGGAAGTGAGTTTGAATGTAGAAATCATCTAAAATATCTCTTAGTTTTCTAGCAGTGACAAGAAATCCTTAGATAACTGTCGGGAGCCGCTCTGAGATGGCGGCCGCTTTTGGCTCCCCCGCCCATCGTGTCTGCTAAGATAGCGCCCACCTCCGGCTTCCGGGTTTTTGTTGCTGTGCCTGGGCCCCTCCTGTTCAGAGAAAGGCCCGCCGTTTTTTATGATCCCACCAATGCTATTTAAACACGTGTGCAATTGTGATTGGTTTGTGAAAT